>JBBPDJ010000002.1:6591649-6632783 GCA_037974625.1 Cucumis cinereus | reverse complement strand
TATATATTGGTAAAGATGGAGGGACCTTGAAATTCAAAACAAAAAAGAGAGAGGCTGCTAAGCAAGATCATGGGTTGCTCGGTTATTGCGTTCTTCTTTGACTGCTCCAATATTATTTTTCAAACCCCCCACCAAATATTTATCACGTCACTATACTTTTTTCTCTTTTTTTTTTCTTTTTTTAAATAAATATCGACTTTAAATGACCGTTTTTTTTATTCGATAGCTTTAAAATGTCAACAACTAGAGCATTAAACAAAAATTTGAATATATACTATTTTACTTATTTCCTTGAAGTAGAATAATTTACCAAAAAATATTTTCAAAACTTCAAAATTGCTACAGATATTAAAAAATTGTCAAAAAAAAAATAGTAAAATTATTATCGTATTAACATGTTACTACATACTATCAAGGCTACATCATTAATTTGTTAAATTTTAAACAAAAGTAAACATCAAAACAAATATTTTAAAAGTTTAACAGCTAAACTAAAATAAATATGTTAAAAAAAAAAAGTTTAAAAAATCAAAATAGAATTCAAACCTTGCAAATATTTATTTTTATAAATAAAACTTATCTATATTTGGCCAAATTTGTTGGATGGGAATTTTGGTTTCCTTCCATTATTTATTGGTATTTATTAATAACTATTAAATGTTACTTTAGTTGGGAGAATATTATTATTATTGGGGGCTATCCCATGTTTGGTTTAGGACAGAAAAGCAATAATGTTTATTAAAATTATTCAAATCTAGAATTTCAAATCCAAAATTGACACGTCATGACTCAACAATTTATTTACATATTTTACAATTTAATGTATGTCCTATTAACATCCTTAATTTCTTTAGACATTGAAACTCTTGCCAACGAATCAATTAAAAGAAATCATTCAATAACTACATAGTTTCATGTCGATCAAATTTTAGAATCTCTTTTATTTTGATGTGAAATGAATCACTATAATTTGTAAGACTATAAATACGAATTGGACTGATATAGATAGTAAATATTATTAGAGATATGTTCGCGTTTCTAACATTAGTCATCAATTTTGACTCATATTAGAATTCTCATTACCTGGTCTCTAGAAGGAGTTTGAATATGAGTTTTTGGCATTATGATAATATTTATTATTTTCATTTTGGCATAACATAATTTATTTGTCTAGCAAAAAAGGGAAAGTGGTTTTTTATTTTTTTAAAATTGTGAATTTAAAACGAGATTATGGTTTTTGTTTATGAAAGATAATATCTTGTTACGTACACAATCTTAATTCCTAAAACTTTATGACAAACGCAATGATCTAACTCAAATTAGAAGATATTTCATTTTTTTAAAGAATTTCATAATAATGTAAGAACTAATTTTTTTCAATAAAAAATAAAAAATGCTTACTCGTTTAGTTATTTTATTTTTTTATAATATTAATGCTGACGAATGAAACTCGTTTAATTTAATAAAAATTTAAATAATAATAATAAATAAATGAAGATGAGGCGTGAGTTTATGGATCAATATGCTTGGTGACGCAATACATCATATGGATTTTTTTCTTAAGAATTAAAAAAAGCATTTTGACAAGATTTTATGTATTGGTGATTTTTTTTTATTTTTGTTTTTTTAAATCTAGTCCATGGTTATGAGAAAATTAACAATTTTAATATTTAACCTAACCTCTGTACTCTAGACTTTGTAAAACTAATCTAATATAAAAAAATAGAAAACGGTAGATGGATCTGACAGAGCACACAATATCAATCGCGATGTCACTAACAATATATTCAACAATAGGGCAGTTACAAAAGCAAGCAAAAAATAATGCTCTATGAATCTTCAAACAATCTTTCATATATGGAAAATCACCTACGTCTGGGGGGCAACGTGCCTGGTGGAACAAAACTTCACTATATAAAAAGTTTAACAATTACAACAAAAGTACTTATCCGACGGACTTTCGCTTCAGTGACTTCCATATAGCTTTCTCTTCAACGTTTCCACTTAAGCTCCCTCACTTCCACAAAAATGCTTCTTGAAGGTTTGTATGAGATCCCCTCAATATAATATGCTTAGACTCCCCTTAAGTGTGAGATCCTCTCACGTTCACCAAATTAGGCTCCCCCAAAATACTCTATCAAAATAAACTCATCTAGAGTTCTACAGTGGCTACCACATCAAAAAATCTCAACGACAAGTACAAGGTTTTTCATACCTCTTTCGAGATCTACAATGACTACCAAAATCTCAACCTCAACAATAAACACAACAACACTTAACAACAATACATGAAGGTTGAGGCTTAGACAAGCCCTAAACTCAAAATGTTCAACGCACACACACTTTTTCTCATGAGGCGGCTAACTCTAAAAAGAATAATAATACAATATAAATATGGCTAGCTTTTTAAAATATATTTTTGGGGAGAATAAAATATTATTTGCATGAGAATAAATGTTGAAGGTATGTAGGAGAATAATAATGCTCCATGAATCTTCAAACAATCTTTCATATATGGAAAGTATATTTTGTTAAAGTTTTGCTCGATGATCCCAAAGCTATTTTCAACGTCTTTGACATGTGGTACAACATGCTGTTAAAAAAAATTTCATTAATAAAATTAGTCAACCAATGCAGTAACATAGTAATTCGATTATCCTACCCTCAAGTTTACAACAAATTAATTATTTTTAATTCAATAATATGCATGTTGGAAGATTCAAATATTTGAACTATATACATTTTCTGTCAGTTTTTTATTTGAGTACAACAATTGACAACAATTGTGGGTTGGAGGATTCTAACCTCCTACCTTTATAATTAGAATAGAAGATCATGTGTTAATTACCGCTGAGTTAAGTTCGCTTTGACTATATTTTATGTCAGTTGAGTTATATCCAAATTGAGGTAATAAGTTAATGTTTGTACTCTCAAATTTATAGCAATCAAATTCTAGCCTAAAAGAATACTATGTTTTGAAGTTTGAAAATGAAGGGAAAAAAAAAAAGAATAAGATTAACATTTAATCCAATGTTTATTTATTCTATAAAAAAAAAAAACATATATATTTCTTAAACACATCACCATTGGAAGTCATTCTAAAATCCAAACACCAAGTATGAGAAGGATACAAGTCATTAACATAGGGAGGGAATAAATTAAAGGTTCCTTTTTTCCCTATTTTATAATAATAATAATAATAATAATAATAATAATAATAATAATAATAATAATAAGGGTATAAGTAGGTAAATTGTGTGGAATCTTTTGAGACTAAGATTTCCATTTTTTTAAATAAAAAATGAGTATGTAAAATGGATTGGTTTAGATATGAATATATAACCAACTTGAAATTCTTTCAAATGGATCTTAGTACCTAACCCAACCACTCTCCCTAGTCCTAACAAATATCTAACTGTCTTTCCAATTTTTTGTCTCCCTATCTTTTATGTATATTTGTGTTTTTACTACTTTTTCATTCATTTTTTTCTAATTTTAAAAAAATAAATATAATGATTTAAAGTCTATAATATTATATCGATAATACAAAAGTTTAGCTAGTGGCGTTGTTAACATTCTTTTCTATCATTTTCAATATATATAATTTAATTAATTGGGTCATCAATAATCTACTTTAGGTTCATGATCCTACGTGTACTTTTTTCTTTTTCTTTTTCTTTTAGTAAATCGTGGAGATAAATGGGTACGTACGAGAGAAGAAAAAAAAAGTTGAACAACTAGATCATGACTTATGTCACATAGTTAATGAACGAGAAAAAAGTCGAGATTATGTTATCATCTAGGTTAGGTATTATAGGGCCTTCAAACTCAATAGGATTCGAATTTTGAATCTACAAAATCATTCATTCATATGACGAATTTTTAAATATTCTAATATAGTACTATAATGTTATAATGTTTGTTATTTATATCCTCGAACTTTGTATTAACAAGTTATTTTAATAATAATTATTTGAATATTTTTATAAATAAACTAACTAATAGATTCTTAAAATTGAGAAATCTTTTTATTTATTTTAGTTTAATCCGTAAATGTTCACGATAGACAAGCATACAAAGTACTTACATCACATGTGACAAGTCAAATTGTTTGAAGTTCAAAATATATCCAAATTTTTGTTAAATTATTAATGAAAGTTTTGTTTTCTTTTAAGAAACAAATTAAAAATTATTGTAAATAACAAAACTGTTTAAAATATTTACAAAATATAACACAATTTTTCCTCTATCACTGATAGACATTGAAGTTCGCTGATAGATATTGGTAGACTTCTATCAGTGATATTGATAGACACTTATTAGAAGTCTATCAATGTCTAACATTGATAGAATCTAAAATTTTGTTATATTTTCTAAATATTTTAGTTTATTTTGTTATATTTGAAAATGCCCCAAACAATTATCGATAAAAGTTAAACAATGATGATTAATTTAATTTTTAATGTTAAAATCTTGCCAAGAAAAATCTCACTTACAAGCTTAACATGGTTTAATTCAACGGTAAATACATAATTTGGAGTGGTAAAAACCGACAAAACAAAGCAAAATGACTACACGACTAAAATATGTGATGAAAACATTGATTCCAAAGTAAGAACTTGAGCATCAAAGAATCAAATCCTCATATCACATGTGGAGTTATATTAAAATATTTGAAAATTTATAAAGTTTCTCTTCCACTTTTAGGATTGAGATGAGATAATTTTTTTTTTCTCTCACTGATATTAGAAATTATTGACCCACAATTAGTTGAGCTTAAACTTATTTGAGCTTATGTTCGTTTTCATCGTTCGACTTCTTTTTCTCTGTATTTGGTTCAATTCAATTTCACCCGCACAACATTTACAAATGTGTTTTATTTGAAAATTGTGAACCTAAATCCAAACAATAATATAAGTATTAAAAATGAAAAATACAGCTACACTATAATAATACAGACCATCTGATACCAACAATTTGAATAATGTTAATACCTAATTAATATATATGCTCATTTAAACTAACTACTAAATCTAATTTAAAACATTAACCATAATCATATATACCATTTTTTTTTCAAATAATAAAATGCAACTAAATAGGGAATTGGTTAGGAGGGAATCTTTCAAATAACATAAAGAAAATTATAGTTAATTATCATAAATAAAATAGAAAGGTGGTAGGTATTTAATTTAAAATTGTTTAAAATTATCCATTAATCCAACTAGAAAAGGGAATCCAACCAATGGCAGAATTTAAAATTAAAGATAAAAATAAAATTAGAACTCCAAAATTATTAAATACCCAATGACAAAAATTGCTCCATGTGATCACATGGCTCAAAATCAAGTCGGTCCCGCCATCTAATGCTTGATTTGTGTTTTTTTTTCTTTAATTTATTATTATTCGTTTTAGAAAAAAAAAACTAATTTTGCTAACTTATTATTTTGACCACAAACAATTAAAAAATTTTATTCTATTTTAATTATAGTTCAACGAAGGTATGCTTAAAACACCAACTTAATCATGAATTTTCCCTTGAATTTTAGTACATAGGTAGCTCTAAATATTTAATTTTATTAACTTATATTCAAATTATATATTATTATTATATTATAATAGTATAATAGAAAAGTCATAGAAAAAATAATCAAAATATTTACATTTAATAGAAAAATTAAATATAAATAATTTTTGTGTTTTAGTGGTTTTTTTTATATAAAGTGTAAATAGTTTTTTTTTTCTATTAAAAAAAAAACCCTTTATATTATCTTAATTGGTTTTCACCGATGAAAATGCAAAAATATTTTTAGAAAAGTCATTGTCATGAATATTTTTTGAAAAACATTATGAAAACATCAAAATTTAAAAAAAAACATCCAAATTAGTAAATGATATAGTTGATTAAAACAAATTAAATTGTTTGTTATTGAATGTTTTGAAGTAATTAGAAAAAAATATTTACCCATGTGATCATAGCTTTGTGGTTAAGGAATCGATTTCTTTCCTTTGTAGTTCTTAAAATTATTTTTATTATCAATGACACGACGACGAATTAAGGTCTCGTTTGGTAATCATTTCAATTTTTGTTTTGTGATTTTTAAAAATTGAACTTATTTTCAAATTTCTCTTATCTTATAATGATTTGCAATTTTCTTAGGTACAATGGTTAAATTTTTCACCAAATTTAAAAAATAAAAATAAATTTTTTAAAGTTGTTTGTTTTATAAGTTCTTAAAAATTTGCTTGGTTTTTTAAAAAAACAAAATGGTTACCAAAACAACAGTAATATAATACATGGTAATTGCAACTACTGCACAAACTTCTCCTTACCCTTCAAAACAACAGTAATATAAAAGAAAAACATAATCAATTCGTACCAAAGGCGAGAACGAGATTTCTAAAATTTGAGAAAACAGTTATTTCTGGATTTGCTATTTTTCTTATTCTAAAAAATTTTGTTATTATTCTAACCGCCCCTAAAGTTTGTCGTTCTCCCAAATTTCTCTTCTTTTATAATGGTTTTCATCTTTATTTAGTTAAATTAATAGCAAATTTTCAAAAATAAAAATAGTTTCTTAGAAAAGCCTACTTTCTTTAGCTTTCAAAACTTAACTTCATTTTTAAAAATATTGGTTGAACACAGATAACAAAGCAATTAATTTAGAGGTGAGATGAATGTTTATATATTTAATTTTCAAAACCTAAAAACAAATGGTTTTAAACATGACCTTCGATTTTTATTTTAAAAAATTTAGCCCACACATATTATTTCCATTTATTGATTTTTTCCTACATTTTAAAATTATTTTAAAAAATCAAACCCATCTTTGAAAACTAATAATAATAATAATAATAATAATTTTTTAGAACTTCTCTTTGTATTTTAAAATTTGGCTAGGATTTAAGTTTAAATTTTGTGTTAATAAAACAAAGTGTAGAATTAAAGATTTTGATCTCTGAGTCTTGTAATTGTAGAGCAGAGAATCAATAATCATTCAATTCTTTTTATGATAATTTGTATTTTATTTATTGAATTATATTTGAATTTATTACTAGACAAAAGATGATTGATGGTTTGATATGGATTTTGTTAAGAGTGCAAACAAAGTTCCACATAGCTTAGAGAAGAGAATGATCGTGAGTATAAGCGTGGACAATTATCTCAATTGGTATGAGATTTTTTAAATGATATCAAAGACAAAGTCATGAGAGTTTATGCCCAAAGTAGGTAATATCATATCATTATGGACAGTGACAAATCCAAAATTTTTGTTGACATGGGTCTTTATAATTCATAAAAATAATTCGAAATATGTAAGGAGTTAGGCTTAAACCTAGGTTTGGAGAGGGTTGGAGAAAAATTTTACCAATAGGCTAGCTACTGTTTTTGTATTATTTCAATTATAGATATATATTATATAAAGAGCATAAAGTTGAAGGGGAATCGAGCCCTTCTGAGCCTATACTAAATCCGTCTGTGATTATGGAGATTGATAGATGTTTTGTCGCCTTTATCAATTGGTATCAAGCTCATGGTCTAAACCTAGTCGTTTGAGCGGAATCCTTAAGACTACAAACAAAAAAAATTTAGTGAGAGCTTCAATTGCTGTATTTGGGTAGTCTTGTCGTTTCCCCTACCTTGATAAGAGCAAGTATGATACATGCTTGTGTTTGCATGCTCAATTTGTATATGTTGACAAGATATGAATTGAGATGTGCCTTAAGATGAAGAGCAAGTGACTCAAGATGAAATTGAGGTAACTTGGAGTTTAGAGTGAGCTCTCATGGCTGGGATGGACGGATTTGTTCGAGGAGAGGCTCAAAGTGGTACTTTGTTAGAGAAGAGGATTGTTAAGAGTCCAAACAAAGTCACATGTTGGTTAGGGAAGGAAATGATCATGTAAATACAAATGTATACAATTATTTTCATTGGTGTTGAGAGTCTTTTTTAGTGGTACCGAAAGCAAAGTCGTGAGAGTTTATTATCATAAGTCAAGAAGAGAATGCAGTAAGATGATTTAGGAAACACAAAGAAAAACATGCCAAAATATACATGTGAATGGAGTATCAGTCCAGATTGGACATCTTAGGAGTTTGTGATTTTAAACTTCATCAAACATGGAAGATCAATACTAGCGACTCTTACGACATATATTTAAGACAATTTGTAGCTTCATCATATTTTTTTGCTTCACATCTAGACTTCTCAATTGTCTGTGCAGTTGACGTTTAAGTTTTTATTTTCTCTAATTTGCATTCCATAGTTTTTATTCTTTTTTTTTTTTAAGAATATTTTTCTTTAAAAAAACAATAATCCTGTGGTTCTTTAACTTGGATAAATGTTATCAAAACCTAGGTTTAACCCTTTCAAACAATCTAGGCTTAAAACTTAACTGGTTCATTATTAAATTATATATAATCAAATTCGCCTAAACCCATCAGCAAACAATCTAGTTATAGAGTCCGTCGTCCTTCAATCATTTTCTTTGAAGGATCTTTAATCTTGTAAATTAAATATAATTACTCATCATAGTTCAACGGTCAATTTAAAAGTTTTAAATTAATTTAAATTATTAAATTAGTATAAAAACAATAAATAAACTTAATTTGAAAAACAATAATCTCGTTGAACTTTGAAAGTATGGACTTTTTTTTTTTGCTAATATTTTTTTCAAATTAATGAATTTTTTTTTTATAAAAAAAAGTAGAGAGAGTTGATAAAAAGAACCTTAACGCATTTAGGTATTGCCGTTAACTTAGGGAATTGCAAACACAACATTAAAAATATTTTAGATTTTATTTTCTTCTTTTGACTGTGTAATGTTCAAAACAGAGCATTTGTCGTTATCCTTCACAGTGGGCTGAATTGTGAGTCAACAAAATCATTTGCATCTCTCTCTCTCTCTCTCTCTCTCTCTCTCTCTCTCTCTTTGATCTTCTCCATTGATGAGCTTAAAAATGCCCAACTCCCCATTTCTCTTCTTCACCCACTTTCCTTGTACATACCCACCTCAAAAATAACAACAACAACACAGCATCCTAGATCATTAACAATCAAAATCCCAAATGGGTTTCTCAAAAGAAGAGAAATCTAAGCGTTTATGGAGAGGAATCAAAACCCTTTTCTTCTTAATCACTATGTTGATTTCCCTTCTCCTTTTCTCTGCCCCTGTTCTTCTTGTCCTTGCTGACGCCCTTCTTCCCTCTGCTCTTCTCTCTGCTTCTCTTTACCCTTACTCTTTTTCCCTTAAATCCCTTCCTTCTTATCTCAGTAACTACGATTTTCGATCCTCTCTTGTTGACATCCCTCTCATTTCTTTCATACGATCCGCTATCATTATCTGTAAGTACTAATTTACATGACCCATCTGCCTGATTTGTGTTATTTTTCTCTTGAGTGTTTGATTTGATTGTGTTGTGTTCTGTTTGGGTGTAGGTGTTTATAGCTTTTGCGATGGGCCGAGGCTCTCGCGTGGGCCCTATTTGGGGATTACTACGTTTTGTTCTGTGATTTCCTTGGTGTTTGTTTCGTTGAAGGCTTCCTTCGTGTTTAGTGGTGAGTTGAGAGATGTTGGACGAGGAGGATATGTGAGAAGTATGGAGGTGGCTTTGTTTATGTGTTCTTTGGCTTTGGCTGTTGGCCATGTTGCTGTGGCGTATAGGACGAGTTGTAGAGAGAGGAGGAAGCTCCTTGTTTACAAGATTGATATTGAAGCGGTAAGTGTTTGATGATATGCCTGTAAGAAATTTTTTGCTTCATACCAATCCTTTAGCACACTTGCAAAGTCTTTTCTTCCTATTAGAGGATATAATACTAAATTTACCTTCATCTGCTGGTTTAAGTTTTTGGATCAGTCGGTGATTAGACCGTTGATTTTTTTCCTTACCAAGAATGCAAAAACTAGAGCTTTGAGTGGTAGATTTGTACCTATCAAACCGTCAGAACTTTTAAAACTAGTATTCAATGAGACCACTATCTGCATATCCCGTAATAACCGTAGGATATAAATTCGAGATACTTTGTCCTTGTTCTCTTATGCATCAAATAGTTTCTTCCGAACATTGAGCTTGAGAATTGTCTGAAATACCCTTGAAAATTGTGAGGGTGTTAAAATTAGAGCCTTAATAAAAAAACTCAAAACTACTCTTGGAGTTATACTTATGACAAGATGAGTAATGGTACCAATTGAAAGTGACAATGGAAATTAAAAAAACTCGTATGGTTCAAGGGGTGGTTTGTTTATTTTTATTCTATTTTTTTGAGGTCAATTTTCTCTTATTTCCCTTTAGTGAAAGTGATCATTAAGTTATTTTCTTTCATTAAAATGACGATGGCTGTTTATAAAAGTCAGAAACCATTAACTTTTGAGGTCTTACATTTAATAAAACTTCAACGAATTCACAAGGAAGCTTCTTCATTTCACAAGAGAAATCGAGTTAAATACACTTCTTCTAGAAAGTCAATAACTTTACTTCATATATATCTAAGACTTGATTAACAAGAAATGGAAAACAATAGCAACTTCAAAAATTTCAACTTTCTGACAAAGTCAAGGAAGTATCCATTTAAAATACCTTTTATTTATTCTACTACCATATTCTGTCTGTTTTCTTTGGTATCTCTCTCCATTTTTTGTACCAAAATCTTTATTCCTGGTTCCTTTTCCATTTTCTATGTTACATTATCTTTTTAAATAGAGAATTGATATCGAAAATATCGATTCACATATTGAAAAGGCCTTTGTGGTTGGCAATTATATTCAATAGTGGTTGTCATTTAGCTGTAATAACACTAAACTCTTGACCTTATGTCATGTGCTTAGTGTTCCCACATTTTGGCATATCATAAGCTGAGCTTCCAAGGGAGAATATTACTCAACATTCGGCATCCATTTCCTTCCATTAGGCTGGCATTAGTTGTCAAACTTCTTTTAGATTACATAGAAAAGTCTCAAGAGATTGATTATTGTTAGGACAATGGACTTAGGTACACGTGGATTTGCATTTGATTTCACAAAAAAAAAGAAAAAAAAGAAAAAAAAAAAGACCTTGTATTAGTGAAAATATTATCCTTGCTTATATTAATCATCTTTTTTTCATATTATAGATATAATATATTAACGAGAATAGAGATGAACAATTTCATCAGAAAGAAAGGGAAGAATCATTTTATGCAACATTGTGTGATCCTTTAAGACTATTGAATTTCATTTTGTTTATAACTTCGACAAATTTGATTCATTTTTTCTTATATAGTTTCTAAATTTTCAAACTGAGAAACTATTCATGGCTCGTGGTTTATTAATTAACATTGTGTAGCTCATTTGAACAACATATTATGTAACACAATTCTAACTTCTTTTTCATTGTAGGTTTCTGCTTGCAAGAGTGGTTTCCCCAGGTACCAAAAGATTCTTCAAGAGGAATGGGTGAAGTAAATCACCATCCCTGGAGATCAGAACTTGTTTCCATCTAACTTATTTCGCCCCGGTCTTCAGATTTCAGGTGATTTTGAGTTACAACACATCGACACGAAACATTCGATCGTTTTGCTCTCGAAGTTGCTCGATTGAGTTCTGAATTCAGCCTATTTCTTTGTGAAACAGATTTCTAGATAATAACTTGAAATCAGTTCATCTGGAGATTCAGGAGGTGCAAAGCTAACACACACCATGCTGTCTATAAATTTTTAGTTGTGTCATTATGGGATATTATATAGAAATATACAATTTTGCCTCATATTTAGCCATCCAAGTTTATCTGATGTAAAATGTATACTGTATAGTATGGATCAGTACAAATAAAAAATGGTAAAGGGCCATGTGTTCTTATGATGTTCAGCGTCTGATTCCGACTCTCTCTAGATTTGTTTGTTGTCGTCTCGAGTTCAAGACGTTTGTTTCCGAAATACTATTATGATTTATTGTACTTTGTTGAATATGTCAGTTTGATATCTGCATTTTTCAAGCTTGAATTTAGGTTGAATTTCTGACAGAAGAATGGTCAGAAAGAAAAGTATTAAGTTTGAAATTAAATATTGATGAAGTTCAACAACCAACTTAAGATGTTGGGACGCATGGTTTCTTGGAAGAAAGAGATTGTTCTGTTTGAATAAATTAGAAATTTGATCCTATTATTTCAAGAAACTTAAAATTTAATCCATATAGTTTATAATTAGAATTTGATTCCTATTGTTTGATAAAATTATCACAAATAGATCCCTACATAGACTATTTAGAGATTGAGATATAAGTATGTAATTTTGTATCTATTAAGTCATTGTCATGTTAAAAAAAAACACAGAAATTAATGGATATGTTAAATATAAATATGTAATTTTTACTTCTCGTAAACTGACTGTCAAGTAAATTTATGAATTTTATTAAGAGTTGTTTTCAAATATAACAAAATTAATCAAAATATTTACAAATATAACAAAATTTTAATTTCTATCAATGATAGATCGCGATAGACATAAATAGTAGTCTATTGTGATCTATCATCGATAGATTATGATATTTTGTTATATTTGTAAAAATTTCAACAGTTTTATCATTTAAAATAAATTTCAATTATTTATTAACTTCAAATACAAGACATACAATCTTGATCAAGAGATGTCTTCTCAATTGGTTTTAAATACCTTCTCAATCCTTAATTGTTGTGTCTAACATTAAAAAAAAAAAAAAATCAAATTAGGAGAAAGAGGATATAGATGCATATTCAATTTTAAGTTAAACATTAAATTTTATCCATTTAAACATGCATTTAATTAAGTAATGTTGCAATTAAAACAAACAAAACTAACAATTCAATTTTGAAAAAACATTCAAAGCTAATTATAAAAATATTAGATCCTAATTATTATGTTGGGAATGACTATCATTGTACAATTGAAAATATAATAATAATAATGATGATGATAATAATAATAATAATAATAATAATATAAAAAAAAACATTTTCTGTGAGCAAAAGAATGAAGTATAAACTTAAACATCAATATCTTTCAATTTGAATTGATGCATAGTGAGATAGGACAACAATCTAATTAAAGAAAACAAGTTACCTTTTGAGCTTTACAATAACTACGGTTGAACCCTCACAACATGTTTTACTTCTTAAATTTTCATCGATTCCACGATAAAGGTCTGCTATTTAAGGCCATGCACATAAAACCTTGGATTAAATTGAAAGCACCAAAAAAAGTTCCTTAACTTTTTCAAAGAAGACGGTCACACCTTCACAATCACGTTTATTCTTTAATCAAGTCTATCTCAATAAACCACTAAAAAACCAAGCTACGAAGATTTTATAATTATCCATCAAGTCTATACTAGGACTACCCAAAAAGAGAGCTTTAGTTCTCCATCAAGTCTATACTAGGACCACCCAAATAAAGGTTATGGACCATCGAGTCTGTGGCAATAGACCACCCAGATAAAGGGCTATGGACCATTATAAAGGTTTGAGTTTCATATTTGTTGAAAATTTTAGAATTATTCTTCTTGTTAGGCCTTTGGTGGGAGGATATACTAAATTCCTCTCAGACCTCACATACTCGAAGAAGATAATTTTCTTTTTCAACAATTGTTTCACAGATCCATCTCTCAGGCAAATATACCTATGATAGCTTGTGAATTACAATAAAAATATACTGGTACAGAATCCCCTACAATGGTACATTTCTCAATGGGCTTCATATGCATGCCTCTAAAATAGTTGATTTCATCGTTCTATGTTACTCGGCTTGCATACATTATCCCTCTAGTATGGTAGAAAAATATTTAAATGCAAATCATAACCTAGCGTACCTTTAGAATACCTTAATAAATGACAAATAACAATCAAATAATCTCTATCAAGATTATGTGTGTATATATACCCAACCTTTAGGTTTAAACATCATCTCATGTCTGTCCGAACAAAGAGATTTTAATTTGAATGATTTTAAATCACTTACATTCCAAACACCGTTGAGAGTTTAAATTCATTTCCTACGTTTCCTAAGTTTAAAATTCTGTCGTTTGAAATCCTTTCCATCTAAACCCTAATGCCAAACGGAGACCGACTAATGAAAGAAAAATAGAATTTATTCTTAAAAACGACATCGTTTGAAGGAGACATCTCCACCCAGAAAACACAGAGCTTACTGAGCCCTTCAGTTTTGGGACGAAGCAGTCGCCGGAATCGCAAATCAAAATCGGCGATTACCAACATTCTCAAACGACAATGAGATACAATTTCGACCTCAACGAAGCTGATTCTGATCCCCCTCGTTCCCTAACCCCAAAACGGGATGTCGATTGGCTTCCTCTCAAGAACCACCCCGTTTTCACTCCCGCCGCCGCCTCCACCTCCTCCGGCGATGACTATGGCGTTTCTGTTTCTCCGCCTCTCCGAAACCTTCTAGTGTCCGACGGCGCCTCTCGTCTCTATTTCTGGGACTCCACCAAACTCTGCTTGCACCGGATTTCCATCCGCCTCGGAGAACCCGAACCCACCTCCGTCCTCGCCGCTTCTCCTTCTAAAGTCTCTTCTACTTTCCTCTTTCTCTATTTTTATTTAACAAGTGTTTGAAAAGGAACAACCCCTTTTTTTCGTAAGTGTTTTGTGTAATGTTTTCTCTCATTTCCTCAGTTTTTTTTGTTCATAATCTCAATTGCTTTGAACAGGTATTGCAACCGGATGTGCAACTTGACTTTGTGGTGCAGAAGATTTCTATTAATCAGAATGGATCGGCATTGGCCCTTGTGGGTTCAGGCGGGTTGTGTATAATGTACCTTTATGGTCATAGTTCTACCAGAGATAACAACACTGTCATCTGTAGGTGAGGAAGAGTTAACAACTGAGTTAATGCTTTAAGTTTGGTTTCCATCTGCTGTAGCTTTTGTTCAGTAAAAAATCATATGTTTTGTTCATTTGTTTTCTATTTTATGTAGAGCTTGTGAAGTTTTCTTCCTGAATGAATCTGTCAATTTGTGTTACAGGACTGTTAGAGTTGGTCCGCAAATCTACTGTGGTGGCCATGATGTCATACGCACACTTCAAGTTTCTTGGCACCCATATAGCAACTTCCATCTTGGAGTCCTTTCATCTGATTCTGTTTTCAGGTATTATGTTTCCTGAATAACGACGTTTTATTCAACTGTACCTAGTGCGATTTTATTCTTAATACTTATTTAGAGATTTTTTGGGTCTTATAAGTCGATATGAGAATAATCATAGAGGTCCAGAAGTAGATTTTCACTATATTGAGCTGTTTACTAGAGGTTCGGAATCTTGTTTTGCTGCTTGAATTCTCGTACCTATTTCTGTCAAATATTTCAATGTGTGGCTTCAAAACAATGTCCATGTGATGTCATGCATCATTCATACTTTTTGGTTTGCGATATGGCAATTCAATGCCAAAAAATCAAAAACAGTTTCTGTGAAGTTTAGGATGGATGAAATCTAAATACTTGGAAATATGAGAAATGAAATAAAATAAATGTAGAACTTCATGGACTAAAGTTGGCTCAGGTTTTTAGTAAGGTGAATGGATTGGTTACACCAAAGGAGATTCTAGAGCTACCCAACTCTCTAAACACAATCAAAATATGATTCTTGCAATTTATACCTTAACATACCTCTCCTCACTGCCGGAGGTTCTCTTAAAGCCCAAGAAAAACTCACCTCACAACTCTCTCCCTAACTAACAATATTCTTGGACCCCACAAAATCACAAAGACACACACTCTTCCTCTACCCCTATGTAGCTTTCCCCATTCCTAGTTTTTACTTGTATAGAACTTGGTAATTTTGGGTCTATCTATCTTTTTGCGACTAAGTTAAAACTTAACTCCATGTTGCTCTGTGGGCTAGGATTCAACTTATACAACCTTAGAGGATGAGGAGAAGAATTTAATTTTTCAATTGCTCTTATTGTAAGCCAATGCTGATCTTGTGGCTTCTCTCGTTCTTTTTTTCATGGTCAGCATGAACATTGACAAAATCTTGTTCCTGCTAGTCAACTATGAATGGAAGTAAAATCTTTGTTAGTAATTATTTTTTCCTGATGCTTAAGAACAGTTCAATTATCACCTGTCCTGAATGGACTCTCTTTTTCTTGTTCAATTGCATTAAAAAAAAAACTATTTATAGCTTGTTGCAAATCATTAAATATAAGTTTTGTCTATGGAGAGATGGATGCTGCTTCCTTCTCACACATACAGCAGAAAAAAAATTATTGATGTCTCAGATCATGAAATTTGTGTAGGTTTGCTCCAATGTGTCTGGTTGATTAACCAAAACAATCCAATTCCTTCATAACATTTCCGTTGCCAATTAGTTTCTTCCTAAACATCTGATCTGGGTACTTTATTGTATAACTCCTTTTCCTTTCAGGCTTTTCAATTTGTCTACAGATATTGTGCAACCTGAGCAAGAATATTATCTACAGCCAGTGGAACCTGGTCAATCTAAAAATGCCACCTCAATCTGCCCTGTTGATTTTTCATTTGGGGAAGACCACTTGTGGGACAAATTCAGTGTAAGTTCATTAATTAGAAACTTGAAATCTCAAATTTGGATGATATAATATTTTCTCTTTATAATGATGTTAGTATGTTTCACTTTTTCTTTTGCCAAATATATAACTCAATTGTTCTAACTTTTCGATGATTTCTTCCATGTTGATGCCTTCACATAAATTAAAAGTTCTTTTACCAAGGGAAAAAAAAGAATTAAAAGATCCAACATTTTCTTTGTGACCTTTTAGCAATATCCTCACCTAGCTTTCTGTGCTCTGTTCATTTGGTGCTCTGTTATGCTTTAAGATTCAGTGGTCTCAAGTTTTATATTAACTTGTGGGCATTAGGAATATTTTAGTAACCATGATGTGTAGGATCTGAAATCTGATGTCAGTACTACTTAGAACTCAAGGACATAATTATACAACCTATAGAACATATCCTGTTCAAGTAAAGGTTGTGATGTTAGTACTACTACTTCTCAATCCATGAAAGTTGCTTTCTTTTATACCTTTGTGGGTGGCTGCGATTCCTCTGTTTAACAGTCTAAGGACTAACGTATGATTATGAAAGCTTACGCATTAAATTTGCAGGTGTTTGTTTTATTCAGTGATGGTTCAATTTACATCCTCTGCCCAGTTGTTCCATTTAGAAGGTACTCAATTTATCACATCTCTCCTGTTTTTAATCAACTTTTGGATATCATCAGAGACAGACTTATTTCTTTGGTTTTCATTCTTCAAATATTTAGTACTCTGAAAATATGTCGAGGTGAGATTCAGAGAGAATATTTTCCCCCATCATCTGAAGTCATAAATAATGGTTTGAGTGTACACTTTTGCACTTCAAGAAAATCTCCCTCCCCTACAGCCTACTGAAGTTCTGATTAGAGTCTTCTAGTTTCTTAGCATTAGGCCAACAATTATTGGATAGAACTATGTATATTACTGTCTCTAAGTGATTGCTTTGTCCTCGACAGTGTTTACAAGTGTGAATCTATATTGGAGATTTATAACGATGCTCAGTCCTTTGGGCTCAAATCACCCAATCCAACAGCTGTCAGTAATTCCAGTCTTGCAATTTCTTGGTTGGAAGAAACTTTTCCAAATTTAGTTCAAGCAACAGATGGAGGAGATGCATATGTGATGGTAGCCCAGCCCTGTGCTTTATTTGATGCATCACTTGCATTGCAGGTATGACATGTGAGACATTTTCAATGAATGCAATTGGTAGTTGACAACCATGTATATCCATGTATGTATTCTTATTAAGAATATGTTGTTAACAAAATTTTAGTGGTATGGCATGTGCATGGGTTTCGAGTCATTAATTTTCATATGACATGATCTCCAGGGGCCTTTGAGGAGGGCATGTAATAATGGAGATGAAGGAGATATATCAATTAAAGGTGCAGAATGTGAAGGCCGTGCAGTAAGTTTATTGTATAATCTAATCAGCAAAGACTCAGTTCTTGTGACAGCTTGGAGTGGTGGGCAACTGCAGATTGATGCCCTTGCAGATGAAATTCAACCTGTCTGGAATCTTGGTAATCCTCCACGTGTACGTGTTGATCCAAATGACAATATTCTCGGTCTTGCTATGATATGTGAAGTGGTTACAAGGAAGCTCACCAAGGTGAAGCTTGATCAGCCACTTGATCATACAGTTTGGTTGGGCCTCCCACCCCCTTTGCTGAGGCTGGCTATCGTAGATCTAGCCCTTCCAAAGAAAATGGAAAAAGATTCTCTTATAACAATGTTTGCTGATAAACTTATGGATCAAAGAATTTATGCTCTTCATAATGGAGGTATAGACTCGATTATATTGCATTTTCTCCCCTTCACAAGTCAAAGCAAAGGACAGAACCAAACTATGAGAACTCCCTCTGTGCATCCTGTTCTGAATACCTGCCAGGGAGACGCTTCCAGCCCTTTTCCTCTTTGTGGTTTTGCCTCATTATCTGATTCTTTAGGATATTCTTGGATTCTGGGAGTTACCCTTTCTCAGGAATGCATTGTTCTAGAGATGAAGACTTGGAACCTTCTAGTCCCAGTTCAGGTTAGCAAATTTCTATACGAGGGAAAATCAGCTGCAGCAGCAACAGGAGAGAAAAATGAAAGTGAAAGACCTGAAATTATAAGCAAAGATCTTCTTGGCGGACCTAAGGTGGTTCTCCTTCCTCAGTCATCATCAACTATGCGTTCTGTGACTGCTGATTCCATTGAAGGTCGGTCCATGCTTCATCAGTATTTCAAGCTCTTCCATGAAAATTATGTGGAGTATGCGCATGCGGTAATTGCAATTTACTGCATAACTATGTAGTGTTTATCAACTACTTTAGATAATTTAGTTGGTTTAGCGCTCCATGGGTGTAACATCTAAACTTCCCCCTTCTTCCTCTCGTCTAACCACGTGTAGGTGTACTACGAGCTCAAGCAGCATGAGCCCAAGTTGAAGAGGTTAATCGAGGACCAGCAAACTCGTTTAAAAGAGGCACAACAAAAGCTCATAAAAGTAGAGCGGAAACAGCAATTATTGGACGACAGGATAGAACGTGCAATCGAACTGCACAATGTCCTGGAAGAGCGGATACATCGGTTGAAGAACTTGCCAGGAGCTCACAAAAAGCCGTTGTCCAAAGCAGAAAGAGAGTTCAAATCTACACTTGGTAATAAATTCTCACTACAGTACTTAAATTTGTTTGCTTAGTTGACTTCTTTGACTAATAAAGTATTTTATATGGCTTTTGGAACGGTGAAAAGTATTTATTCAGCCAATTAGAATTACTTTTTCAAAGTTTTCAAACTGCTTTGGTTACGTGATTTAACATTTTAATTTTTAAAAGAAATGTGTAAATGCAGTTAGTGCTTTGGACAAAATTATGTATAGGAAAAAAAAGAGTTTTAAGCACATTTTATACTTCAAAATTTTAGATTCGTTCAATTTTTTGTTTTTGAACTTGTCTATTTGAATCCTTAGAATTAAAAGTAGTAACCATTTTGGTTTTGCTTAATTATTTTGCCACTTATTATGCACTTTTCCCATGCTTGTGTTCAACCTAGTGGCTTGGATGTATGTTCATGTTATCTTAATTTTTTTGGTAGTGAATTCGTGATCATGTTTAACATTTTAATAGTAACACCTAGTATGAATTATTTATTACTATATTATTATTTCTTATAAAAAAATTACTATATTATTATTATCATTATTATTCTAAGTTAATGCATTGAAATAGACTAAAATGATCACGAATATTTCAAAAACAAAATGGAACTTTAACAAACTCACTCGTATATTCACTTAGTGCTGTCTAAAGTAGATTTAGACTTGGCTAAATATAAATCCAGAATAATTGAATTCTTCATTCAACTTGTAACATCGATTCGTCTTTGATATGAATCTTTGATATTTACTTGATACCATAGTACTCTCCATATGTAATTGCGTTAGAAGTCAGGTCTTTGGAAAGTAACTATTTAGATCGATGTCTGGAGTCTAAACAGTTGTATCGTAGGATTAGTTGAGTTGTGATGAGGGAGCTGTACACCCGTGGAGTCATGGTATGGTTATGGTTGGATCAAGTTCTGTTTAGTTGAAAATTGACTTATTGCTCTCCTTTTGATAGTGGAACACTTTCACATATGATCCACACATGATCACCCAAGTCTTCGTATATTCTGACAAATCTTAACTTTCATGGTTTTAGTTGTATCAAGTTCTGTTAAGTTGACAAAATTGACTTATGCTCTCCTTTGGATAGTGCAACACTGTCACATTTAATCCTTCAGTCTTGGTGTACTTTGACTAATAATAATAAGAGAGATATGCTTTAACTAGTTGATTTCTGTTCAGGGTGGAGGAGTTCACATTTTATATTATAACTGCTTTTTAATTCTTAACAAAGTGATACTTTGTTGCCTCCAGACCACTTTACAGATGTTGAGTTGGATGCGTTGCATACTTCAATCGATACACTAACTGCAAGACTAAGGAGGTTCACAAATTCTTCAAAGAACAACAATCTAGTGAACCAACAACAAAAAATGTACAGGAGAAATACTTATATCCAAGGCTCTCAGATCTCCCAACTCAAATCATCACTAGAGAAACTCTCCCTCCTCAATGCTGAGAACACTAAAAAGGTTAAGCTAGTTGAATCTACAATACAAAGCAAGGAGAGGAACAGATCCTGATATCTTCTCTTCTCTGTATTTGAATGTGTGCAATGGAATTGCAACTAGATATCTCTGACTATTTCTGTAAAGAAGCCTGTCTCAAACCCCCCAAATTCTTCAGACTTATGTCAAATCATCTGAATTTTGAAGCTTGGACAACATCTGACTAGAAGATATGTGGGTAGAAGAAGACTGTGTTTGATTGGCTAGAAAATTGGTGCTCTTGGAGAGGGGCCGAGAGAAGAAGTGATATTTATAATTTTTGTATTGGTAATTCATTGGCTGTGCTATTGAGTAGCTCCATATTCTGTGTATTATAAAACTCATTACTTTAGCATATGATCTTATTCATACAAGATTAAGAGAAAGATTACACCTCCCCTCTACATATCGAAACCCCATCTCGACTCTCTTCCCTTCATGTGTCTGGATGACTGTCTTTACATTGTGTAGTTTCGTTCTTACGCGTCACATAGATAGGATAGCGCTTCTGTGTTCTTGTTGTTGGGAAAAATACTAACTTATCATCTTCTGCTGGAACCCAACTGAAATATTGATGAATTACAATTGGTATCTTAGTAGAGTTGCATATTTAAACCATGTTTGAGACAGATTGATGAGTACCTGAACTGGGTGACAAGATGATGAAGGAAAACAGAGAGTTCTACTCTGGCCAGCTCGTAACCTGGGCATAATCTCGAACCTCCACCAAACGGTGTAAACGCATTTAACGTCGTTGGCCCTGAGCTATTCTGCTGTATTACAGAGATGAAGTTAGCAAATGGGAAGGAGATTGTAAGTGAAAAAGAGATGATGTTTGGAAGGATTGAGATTTGACATTGGTGTATTGACAGTAGGAAACATGTTGATTAGATTGTACCTTTTGCCATCTCCATGGGTTAAAAGAACGTGCATCTTTGAAATGCTCATGGTCCATATGTACTGCACGAAATGATGCGAAAACCTTCCATCCTTTCGGAATCGTATAACCTGCATCAAAATTTTACTTTTATCATATACGCATATAAGTTAAGACATAAGTTTTTAAGTAAAAGAGTAGAGACTCGAATTTCATTGAACTAAAGAAAACGTAATAATGAAATAACAGTTACCTTTGATGTTCACATCTGTCATTGCTCTCCTAAATACCCCACTGATTATGTTCGCAACCCTTAATGTTTCATTCACAACCTACCAAAAAAGAAAACAACTCTTTAATATTGAAACCTAATACAAAATAAAAAGAGAGAAAGTAATGATTTTTATTAGTATTATAATTTAGAAAATTTAATATTGGGGATATACTCACACATTGGGTGAAAGGCATGGACTTGTAATCATTCCATTGGAGGTGTTGGTGTGATTCCTTCATTCTTGCTTTGATTTGGTGGTGCTCTTCCTGTCCACCAATCCACCCATTAACTTTTTTAATCAACATTATGCTAAAAAACAATAAATAACAATATTAAAAATACCCATGTGCCCTATGGTTTCAGCTCAATTTTCAATTTGGTCCTTTTACAATATCATCCCTAATAAATCAAATTTTTATTATTATAAACTAAAGTATTACTAATACGATCAACCACCGACGTGTCAAACAAGAACCCAAACTAGTTAGTCATGAAACGAAGTCGTTTGATCAAACCAACAGTAGAGTTCAGTCTAAAAACCGAAACTATACAAAACCAAAGTAGGAGGGGGGTTGAAAAGAAAGTAAAAAAGGGGGCACGTGAGGGGGAGGCAGAAAGAGGAATGAGATTGGAAATACTAGGTATCAAAAAACAATTAGAAGGAAGTTGTAGGGTTTAGGGTTTGGTGGGGGAAGGAATTTGGACCGTATGATCCAATCCACAAAAAGAAGGGTCCCACGTGATGTGGGGAATGGTGACCTTCTTCAAGGCTATTTTCGTCATTTCACTGGACAAGACAGAGTGGTCAAACTTGAAAGCGTGCTCACAGAAAAAAAACATTACAAAGCTGGCTTTCTTTTCGTTTTCCCCCTTTTTTTTTAAATAAAAAATAGCTATTATTTTTAAATAATTTTACAAAAAAAAAGTTAAAATATTTACAAATCGACTAAAATGTTACATGAGATAGTAGTTTATTGCATTTTATATAAAAAAAAAATTTTACTTTATTTAATAACAACTCTAGTTATTCTAATTATCATTATAATATTATGAAATAAAAAAAAAGAAAGGAAAAGCAAATTAAATATAGTTGGATTTTTTTTTTTTTTTAAAAAAAGGAAATGATAATGTCCATTGGATAAAGGGGACAAGTGTGTGTGTGTGTGTGTAAGTGTAAGGTTTCTTACTGCTTTCTGCTATTTTATGTACTTTCTTCTCACTCTTCACTTTCACTTTTTTTACCCTTTTTTTCCTTTTTTTTTTTTGTTGGAGTTTAATTTTTTTTTGTTTGTTTTTTATGCACTAAGTCAATATAATGATGAAACAAACCAAAAAAAAAAAAAAAAAAAAGAAAAGAAAAGAAAGTCATATATAGGGTTGTTGTAACTTTAGACAACACTACAAATTTAACCTAGCTTAGCTTGTAATCTCAGTTCTAGGTTTAGCTTCTCAATAGCATTTTATGTCCATTTAAATCTAACATGATTCTTCTACGTAAGTTTGTTAGTTCTCTTCAGAACCGAATTTAAAATCACAACGGATAATACATAAAAAGAGAATAGTTTAAAATCTTTGTTTTAAGGTGAAAACAAAACTTCCCTAACAAAAATAGTCGGATTGCAAAGAGTTTTATATGATTTATAGATAAATTACTTATTTAACTTTTTTTATATTATAAATTTTAATTAACAAATCATAATTTAAATACGTCTATTTCAAATCTTTAAACTAATTTTTTTTTGTTCACTCACTAAATTAAAAAAAAAAAATCTTGTAACTTTTTAAAATACGTAAAGAGGTTAATTCCTTAATTGATAATAAATATCTTTCACTTTAATGCACTCCTAGACATAATTGAAACTTGAAAGTACTTGTCTTTCAAGAGTATTGGAATAAAAGTACTATTCTTAGAAAAAAAAGTCAAAAGCACTAAAAGTTAAATTCTTCTATTTTAAAATCACTTTTACAAGTATAAAACTACATATTAAAGTAATTTGTTATTAAATACTTTAGTTTTAAACAAAATGTTTCTTCTAAAAGTAGCAGAAAGTTGTCTTTAGGACTTTTAGCACATTCTAATCTCATATCTTAGATCCCATCAATTGATAGAATTATAATTAATTTTCTTTTAAAGAAATGAATGTGAGAGATAAATTCAAACCTATTTTTATGATGTATATTCAATATTTAAATAATGAAAATAAATATTTTTACAAATATTATAAACAAATGTAGGTTCCTATTTAAAGCATGAAATTTTTAAAAATCTGTTTGCTATATTTGAAATGTATGATATATACAATACTTTAGAAGTAAAAAGTAGAAAAGGGAAAAAGTAAATTAATTTCGGTTTTGAAAAATAGAGATGAAAAAGAAGTAAAGAAAACAACATAAATTTAATTATAAATCCCCAAGTTTTTTAGTTTTGATAACCATTTTATTATTATTATTTTATTTTGGTTTTTAAAATGAGAAATAAGTCTAGATAATATGAAAAAGGAATTTTAATAATATTTAAAATAAAATATAATAAAAAGTCATTGGAAAAATAAATCCTAGAAGAGGGCACGTGTATAGCATTAAAGAAATACAAAAAAAAAAAAAAAAAGAAGAGTGACATGAACAATTAAAAAAAATGACAATATCCAAGTAGGATCTAGGGTTTGAGAATTTTAGGCAATTAGGGTGGAATCTAGACCTCAATTTCTTTTCAAATTAATGTTTTTTTTTCAAATAAATGTTCTTCAATCTTATATTCTTATTCTTTTTAATTCATATTTACCCATTTACAAAACGCACCCATTTTAATAAATGAAATTATGAGTTAAATGTATATAAAAAAATCCATCTAAAAATGTGTTGTAAAAAAAAAAGCATAAAAAAAACACAATTTTTTTTTTTTTGAATTTAAGAAAAAAAGCATGGAATTTGTGATAATGGATATGAGGTTGAGAGTGAGAGAAAGAAAAGAAAAAGAAAATAAAAAAGCCATAGATTTTGCAATTTTCTGCCCCACTATTGGATCATTACTTTCCAATTATTTCTAACAAATAATAATAATAATAATAATAATAATAATAATAATAATAATAATAATAATAAATAAGGTGGCCGGAAAGTGACCTGTAATTGGGCCAAAGCCAGCGGCGTCTCCGTCAGAAACTTAACGGCGAGCGTCATGGTAGTTGACGTCGTTTCATATCCCGCCACCAATAAAGCAAGTAAAAAATCCACTATTTGCTCGTCGGAGAGGGCGTCTTCTCCGGCGAGCAACGCTCCGAGCATGTCCTTCTTCCTCACCCCATCCTCACTCTCCTTCCTCCGCTCCCGCACCACCGTACCCAATTGCTCCGCCACCTTCCTCCGGGCCTAAACCCAAAAGGTCAACTAAATCAATTGTGTTTAATTTATCATAAAGTTGTACTACACCATATAGTAGTAAGTAATTAACATTCATACATATCATTTACTACTAAACTAGTATTAGCCGTTACTTCCGTATTAATTAACACCACAATCTCTTATTTTAATATGATGTGACATTCAATAAAGAATTTATATGAAATGAGATAAGGTACTATCAGAGTACTAAATTTGCTCTTCCTATCCAAAATAATAATAAAAAAATTAGTAGGAATTACTGTAATTACCGCTGAGTTACATTGAATATAGAATTAGCGATAAAAGGTAAAAAAGAAAAGTTTTTTTTTTTACCTGGATGGCTCGACGGTAAGTGGATGAAAAAAGAGGGAGAGGGACGGTAAAAAATCCTTCAATGACGAGAAGATATTGTTTCATCAGACTTTGAGTCCATTCACACCGATCAAAGCTCATCAATTGCTTCACTGCTAACTCAAATGTTATCTGAATTTTTTTTTTAATTAAAAATTAATAATAATAATAATAATAAATAATGAATGTATTTTAATATGCAATAGAATAACAAAAACATAATAATAAAAGGAACGGCCGAAAGAATAATTAAAATAAAAGTTTGCATGATCTGTACTGCAAACAGAATTATAGGCTTTTTCTTTTCTTTTCTTTTTGTTACTAAACTGCGCCAGGGGAATTTCTAAGGGACGCCCGGTTTGAGTCACAATAAATCTGCTAACATGCGCTTATTTGTCCATTTGCCCGAATGCCAACTCGGTTTTCATTATGCGGATGCGAGACTAGAAATTTGAACCAATGTTTTAACTATTTGAGTTATACTCAAACCAGTAGATGTTTATCGGTTGAGTTAGAAAAATAGTGAATAATTTTTTTTTTAATTTAATGGGACTTTTGGGAGTGAAGTGGTGGTGGCCAATTGCTCAATTCAACAGTAAAGAAAAAAAAATAATAAAAAAAGGAATAATATTTTGTGTACCTTTTTAGCTTCTTCCATGAGGACGATCCGGCCGGTCCAAGAGTCCAAATTGAGCCGGATCAACCGGTCTACGTCGGCCAAAAGATGGTCTCTAAGAATCGAAGAGTTTCCGAAACTCATAGTCAAAGAATGCATTCTTTTATGTAAACTTCCTTTCATAAGCAACAAAGAATGCTTCCCAAGAAGGTTAGAAATCGAACCGGGGTAACTACACTCAAAAAGCTTCTCTTCATTCTGAAGAATAAACCGGTTCGTTTCACAATCGGCTGAGAAAACCGTCGGTTCACCAAACAAATGCGTCGTAAAAATCGGTCCAAATCTCCGGACACGTTCGTCGATGAAGGGTTCAGGGTTCTCAGTCTTATAGGCGGAGATGATTTGAAGAGTCTCTCCGATCAAGGGAAGGCCGAGAGTGCCCGGTGGCAACCGCATACGGCGGAATCTGGCCGGACGGAGTAAGAGAAAGAGAGAAGAAGCTAAAACAGAGGAAAGGATGAAGTAGAAGAAGAAGGAGAAGAAAGCCATGGAGGAGTGAATTAAAATGGAATTGGGGGAAATGGGTTTTAGAGAAAATAAGGAGAGATGGGGGGGATATAAATAAAAAATGAGAATTTTAGAGAGAGAAAATAGAGAATTGTTGTTTTCAAGGGGAAAAAAAATGGGGATGAGACAGAGGCACACGGGTGGTATTACTCATAAAACAGAGTAAGGAAGAAGTGAAGAAAAAGAGAGAAGAAAAAAAATGTTTTTATTTTTTCTAAATTTTTAATTTTTGGGAATTTGTGAGAGAGAAAATGAATGTCGGATATTTTTGTATCTGACAGCTTTTTTCTTAGCAATTTCTTTTTTTTTTTTTAATTTATTTAAAAAGATAAAAACTCTTAAGTAATTTCCTTTTAAAACAAATTACAATAAAGTAGGGGTGAAAGAAACAAACTATTGACATATTTAGTGTCCAATTTGTCATGATCAAACTAAGGTATGTTAGGATGTTTTCGATGTGAGATGTATGACAAAATTGTATACGTTGTACACAATTTAATTAACTCCTCTTTTCTTTCGACACGTTGTCATTCTTTTACGGAGTTGTTATATTTGTTTCGACTTTAATTTTAGGTTGAATTGAGTTTTGTGTATTCTTTCTTTTTTGTGTTCAATTAGGTGCCGTTTCAAAGTTTTAACTTTTTAAAAAAGTTTTATGTCTTAATCAATTGAGTTATTGTTTAAGTTGATCCTGAGTTTGCTAAACCAAACAATGATATGAGTTGTTTTTAGTTTAACAATGTGGTGGAGGTGGGAGGCCTTGAACCACCTACTAATATTAAGACTAATATGTGTCTCATTTGTTAAATTAATGATTACAAATCATTCATGTTGTTTCTTAACCTTTTGAGTGACATAGTTATAGAGAGATACCGATTTATGAGATCACACTTTTTTTTTTTTTTTTTTTGAAGTTAGATTGATTTGAATCTTTGATCTACTAGTTTAAACGAATTGAGTTATGTTCAAGTTGATTGATCACATACAATTTATACAGTATTTTACGCCACAATTATTAAATCTTGTAACAAATTTTAAAATGAATGACCTAAACAAAATTTAAAAATTTCATCAAGTTCTCATTTTTCAGTTCAAAGTTTTTTTTTAGTTCAACAATATGTGGTGTGGAAGATTCGAAATCTCTGATCTCTTGATCGATAGTTCTATACAAATTAAGTTATCATCGGGAGGATTTTCTAGTAAAAAATTATTTGAATGTAAGGTATAATACACTGCTTGGAATTTATTTGATATATATATTTTCTATTTTTTAGGACAAGAAAACATGTTTGGTTGCATAGTTTTCCAAAATAATTTGAAGGCAAAGGAATAGAAACAACATTTCATTCTCTCTTTTTTTTAATTATTTAAAATTATATATTTAAGCAAATAAGAAAAATGCATTGACATAAAATCCATTACCATTTGAAGTAAATTACAATAGGATAATAAGAAAACTAAAAATTAACATCTTCTAAAGCTAACTTTACCGGTTAAGAATCATATATTTTAAAATGACTATTTGAATAAATTTTAAAAAAGAGGTAAGACAACCAATATGAGCATAGTTCAAACATAAATTAATACTACTTAATCTCAAAGTTAACTTTCGATTCTCACCCAACAAACAAACATATGATTCAAATACACGCCCATCGTTTCAATTTTAGTGTTCAAATATAAAACGAAACCAAATAATAAATTAAAAGAAAGAGGGGTGTGTGATGCAATGATAGGGGTTGATTTGAGGCATATAGTGTGTTTGATTTATTGTCATGTTCAATCACATGGTTTCCCACATTAGGAAAAACATCAAACTTTCTTAGTTCTTACCCACACCCAAACAAACCCAAAGAAAAATAAACAAATGAGAAAACTTGTGCTTTTTTATTTTTTGGTCCCCAATTTTTTTTTCTCACTTCTATCCTTTTTATGGTTCTTCTTTAATTTGATTATAACATGTTATTTTAGGTTTTTTTTAATCATCCACTTAATGTAGACCCACTTGTCAAAATGATTTTAATTTAGAAAAAAAGAACTTTGATGTATAATCAATCAGTTTACCATTCTACAGGTATAATAAATTTTATTAGATCTTAAGAATATTGTCTTACGACGATAATCAATTAGTTGAAAAGGGAAAAGTACATCAACTAAATTGTTAATAAAGTTTAGGAGCTAAATTATGTAATAAAATAATTGAAAAATATAATGATTAAGTTGTTACAAGCTAAAATTTAACTATAATTTTTTTTTCTTCCGATGACCAACAAAATTGAGCTATATTTAGGTTGAAGTTAATAAAAAATTTCATTAAATATGTATAATCTAAACATAGTAGATAAGATATGAATTACCTTTTCAACTATTTTATATATTATCTTTCCAAAAACCCACATACCAAACATTCTTTAAGAACCCAATATATTATAATTGAATACAATATATTATATTATGTTTATTAATTCCAACCCCTATGATCTCCACTCTTTTTCTCTCTCTAAATCAAAAAGGAATATATGTTAATTAATATAGTATGGAAGATTCTATATATTTCAGTGGAAGAGGAACACACAAATTAAAGAATGATTAATTTATAAAATCACATGTTAATGCATGTATTTAGTAGTAATTAAGGTGATGGTGTATACCACCCATCAAGCAGGTCAGATGTTTTGAAACACTTCTTTTGAGAATTACCAATTTATAATTCAATTTTGACCTTCTATATTTTTAGGGTTTTAAAAAAAAATGTATATTATTTTTGTATATTTTATTGGAATTTGCAAGGCCTAAGGTGGGGGAAGGTCTATTGTGAAGCTAAAAACTTCATCAATGGCAGCTCTATAGCTTCTGCCCTATTTTGACTGACATTATATCTCTCTCTTTGCCTTTTGTTATTACACCATTGGATGATTCTATTGCCATTTTTGGTTTCTTGTTCTACATTATGAGTTTTCAAAAAAAAAACTTTGCTTATATTCAATGCATTTGAATGGGGATAACCCTATTTTAATCTCTAATTTTGTAGGGTTGTTAATGTAACCAAAGTTTCACATGGGTTATTAAAGAAGAATCATGTGTATACGCTATCACAATTATTTTTATTAGTTTTAAAGTTTTTGGAATGGAACCAAAAACAAGATTATGGAGGATTTATATATTAAATGGGTTTGAGGTAAAGAGCCATGAGCCCATTGCCTCTATGGTCCCTTGTAGAGTACCATGTGAACTAGTGATTAACGAATAATCATCTTGTAAGGCTTAAGATCAATTTGAGCTGATTGGATTGACGAACATTTGAGGAATATACTACTGAGTCAAAACACATATGTCTACTCTTCATTCAATTACTTCTTGTTTGCCAGTATGTACAACCTTGACAATTTAAGTACCGACTTAAACATTAGAGTATTTTGTAGATATATATAGTCTCATGCCAATGTCAGTTCTTGTCTTTGCTTATCAATGAGCAGTCAACAGTCGATTACCTTGCAAAAACATTAGCGTGGATAATATTAGAAACATTTTTTCATCAATATATAATATTCTATCTTCGTCGGGTTTGTGATTAATATGTGAACATTTTAATGTCAATGTATATATCAGCTTGAGCATAACAAAAATGCTATATATATGCACTCAACTAAAAAAAATATATAGATATAAAAGTTTAGATTTTATAAATTTAGTTTCAAATAATTATATATGTTCCATGTTAAAAGAGAGACTATATGAAAAATGTATTGTGTAGTCATTTATTTTATTTATCTTTAATAAATATTACATCCCAAATAATTAAGAGTGTTAAAATTTAAAATTGAATACAAGAAAAAAATATACTTTAGGGTTCAAGTTATCATATTTGATAAGACTATAATATGTTTGACTTTTTCATGTCTATCCACTAAATTTGCATGTTGCATGCTGAATACATGCACAATCAGGTGGACCATTAAAACAATGTTATCTCAAATTTATTAGTTCTATTTTTCTTTAAAAAAATGAAAAAATAGATTTATGCTTCAAAATCTTGAAAGTTTTATCATTTATAATTAAACAAATTAAAATCCTAAATTTTTATACTTTCAACCATTTATACTTAACTTGTCACAAATATGCGAAAAAAAAAAGATAAATATAAAATGAAGTGAATTTTTTTAATAAGATTTAATTTATTCAACCTTATACTAGGAGAAAAAATGTATATTCCTATCTCATTCTTTGATCCTATAAATATATCATTATAATTTCACATAAAACATCTTAATCTGCAAGATGAGATTTTAAACTTGAACTTAGATTTTTACTTATTCTCTATTCTACCATTCTCTTATTAAGTATAAAATTTTTTTTCTTTATTTTGCGGGTTCTCTCTTTTCCAAATTACAAATTTACCATTGAAAGGGCTCTTTTTTTTTTATTCGAATATTTTTTGATTAATTATTTACCAATTTTTTTAAGAAAGATTAATTATTTACCATAAAGAATGGGGACAATATTGAAAAAGAGCATCTAGAGGGAGATATGTGTCTAAAAATGACCAAGTAGATCATTAAAGCTCATAACATCTCCCACTTACGCATATAAAATTAAATATAAACTCTAAATTCGAGGATCCATGTTATATATATAAACTATATTAATTATAGCATTAGTATGTGGTAGATGATTGCTACAAATAAACAAGAAAATAAATTGCTAAAGTAACATTCTTTCGAGGCTGATTTTGGTCATGCAATTCTTAAGGTGTGAGATGTGGATCAATAGTTTTTGTTTGTGATGCAATGGTCAAATGTTATGCTTTTATGGAGAGATTTTTCTATGACGAAGGTATGTTGAGCTTGCTAAGACCATTGTTATATTTGAACGTCTTGATAGAGCTTCGAAGCTGACATTTATTCTTCTTGAACTGAAACTAATTATTTACAAATCTTTTGGAATCTTTTGGTTGGAAAAACGAGATGTATGTGTGTTTGTTGAATATCTATACTCATGATTTTTATCATTGTGGTTCCATTTCTTTAGTCGAAGTAACTTTGTTCTTCTTGACTTAACTCTTTTTTTTTCAAAGATTTAAACATCTAGCAACGATAAACTGTCTCCATGGATGAATTTTGCTCTTTTTTCTCATTTGTTGTGTTTTTATTTTTTTAATTAATAAAAGAGAATAATTCATATTATAGAGAAGAGGTGCCTCTAGGGTTAGATAATTTATATAACGCTCCAAACCCTATGGTCAAAATTGTAAATGATGTAAACATATGTTATACACGAAGACACCTTTTGTTTCGAGGTTGTTGGTCGTTCAAAGCTCCATGTATCATATTCAAGACATTCCAAAATCACCCATAACAATACTAGTATAATTGACATTTAGAAATGACAAAATCAAGATCAAAGTGGGCCTAGAAAAAGGGGGCTAGCTTGGGCTTGGCCAAGCCAGCAGCCGAGGCCGAGGCCAACCCTTGTCCAAAGTTCGACGAGGCATATTTTACGCATGTTCTACCCAAAGTAACACTTTAAGTTCAAGATATAGCTCAAGGAAGATCCTCAGCCAAGGCCGACCATAGCCAATTATGAATCAGACTGTCTTTGTCTGGTTAGTTATGATCTAATTAATCTAAGGCTACTTGAAAACCCTAAAGAACACCTTAGGTTAACTTTCTGTCCAAATAACATCATTCTAACTTCATATGAGGTAGCTTGAGTCCAACTCTCAAACTCTTTTTAGCTTCCACATCTTTCTAACTTCTCTGACTTAGGCATCAAGGTGTGTGTGGCAAGCACCTACACTAGTGTGTAGGTTTTCTCTTTTGCAGGTCACGTTCTTCCCCTCTTCATACAAATTTATCGTTGGTGTCACGTGAAGGTTATGTGCGCTTACCCCTATCCAAAATTTTGAGAGAAAAAAACAAGATGAGAGCAAAGAGAAGAAACTACAACATACAACTTTAGTAATATTACCAATTAATTAGTAGCATTGAAGTTTATGACACATTTAGCAATAAGAAAAAAGAAAAAGACAACAATTCACATATTACTTCAACCAACAATCTAATCCAAATCCACGAAATCAAAACGAAATGACTTCACAAAGTCTAAACCACATATCTAAGTAGAGTTTCTAATAAAAAGAGAATGTAAAAGAAAACAAGTCATCAATATAAATGGATAATGTTTTTTGGAAAATATAAATGGATTACTTTTATTGTTGTTGATTTATATTTATTTAAAAAGATATGACTAGTCAAAGTTGGTGAATAATGAAATGGATTGATTATATATCCTAATAACTAAAAGTTGATTTTAAAGGTCACCATTGAAACACAAATTGGAGAAACTTTATCTATAAAAGGTTTTAAAATGTATTTGTTTGATTATGTATACAACTCTAATTGGAGCAAATAAAGAGTAAAACATATGATTGCGTCTTTCAATATTATTAAAATGTCAATTCAAATGTCACCATTAGTATATGGAAAAATTACTAAAAACATCTCTTAATAATTTGGTAGAGCATCAAATACCAATCAAAATTTTACATCATTCAACAAATAAGTCATCCCAATGTCAAATCATCCATTTGGATATAACCAAAATTTGATTGATTTTGGACCTATCTTTTTTAATACTTACCTTTATTAAAAATTTAGTCACATATCGATGATTACTTTAACTATGTCATGGACCGAGAAATTAAAGATTCAAAATTTTCGTTTAACGTACTGTTTTATTCCTTAGAAAAGATTGAAGTTAATTTAAGTACCGTTTCATAACTAATTGGTATTTTTTATTTTGAAAAAGTGGTTTGTTTGGTTTTGATAGCTTTTCAATTTTAAAACTTCTTTGAAACTTTTAAGAAATAAAAATAATTGTTTCTAAAATATTTTTCTTTTTCTTTTTGAAAAACTGCATGTTATTGTGTATTGAACAAAACTCGATGATTAGGGTATTAAAATTTTATGGCAACCTAGTAATTAAGTACACTTGTCATTCTCCTACGTAAGGAATTGATTTTGAGAAGCTGTTGTTTAAAGGTTTTATAAATGTTTGAAAATAGGATGTTTGAAAATTGGATGTTTGATTATGTTTAATTATGCATGAAATAATGACAATTTTTTTAAAAAATAAATAACGTATCTGTTTAAGGGTCATTTGGTTTAAGATTTTATAGGTGTCTTACAATTAATTAATTAGTATTTTAAACAAATATCCTTAATTATATTTATTTAGTATATTTTTATCAATAAAAATGAATTAACTAAGTACATGGTTATTCATTTTTTACAATCCATTATTTAATTTTAGTTAACTAGAGTTTATTATTATTAATTATAAATTTTATTCCAATAAATTAATTTGGTTAAATAACATAAATAAATATATTATAATAAATAATATAAAAAATTAATGTACGAAAAAGAGAACAAAATGTGATATGGTGAAAATATTCTTTTTCAATAATGAAAATATTAGAAAAATGATTTAAATAGATTTTTTTTATAATATGGTGAAAATATATTTTTTTTAGTAAATTAGAAAACTACAAGTTATCATGAGATTGTTTTTTTTTTAATTATATTTTTTCATTGTTTTTTTATTCCCTTGTAATTGCTCTTACAAAATAGCATTATTTTCTTTTAATTTTTCGATATGTTTTATTGTAACTTTTCTTCTATAGAAGACATTTTTTTTTATTTATGATTAACCAAATCATTTAAAATATTCATATTGTTTTGTAAAAAAGGTAATAATAAATAAAACAAGGATACAATTTCAAATTTCAAAACTATAATATTAGACAAAAAATAATAGTAAGAATAGTTTGATTTATTTTGTTTAAAAAATAATATTAAAACACAATTATAAAACATGTTTTTAAAAACAAAGAAAAAAAAGCCAAATATCTTTTTTTAAAAAATTAGAAATCCAAAAAATTATTATCAAACATGTTTGGTTTTTGTGAAACAAAAAACCAAAAGTAGAATTTTAAAAGTCAGATGGTTATCAAATAGGACCGTAGATATATGTAGCAAATTATCTAATAGTGGGGAAGCAAAATTTTGTTAAATATACTTCTCAAACTCAAGTTATTTTGCTTAAAAGTATTGAATCATCTATAATCTTAAAATGTAAGGGTGTGTTTGAATTGACTCTCTAAGTTTTAAATAAGTGTTCATAAGCAATTTTTTTTTTTTTTTTACTTTTTATAAATACTTAGAAAGTCAATCCAAATAGGCCCTAAAAGTCAAACTTCAAAAGAATAGTTTGAACAAATTAGCTATGAAAGATGTAATGCCTGCATTTAAGAGAAGTATATGAATGAGCGGATATCATGATTGAATGAGAGGGATCTCGAGTATACAAAATATATTATTAAGAAATGTTTAAAAGAGTTAAAAGATACTACCTATACTAACAAGGTACAACTTTATTTTTTTATGGCTCAATTATAAGAACTTCATAGTTATATGTGCTTAGCTTGGAGCAATTCTATGTTAGGTGACCTCGTAATAATTTTTCCACGAAGCATGCATGTGAGTCATGACAAAACATGTTGAAAGGCTCGTGTTGGTTTGTGGGGATAATCTTCACTCTTGAAAGCAATTTAAGAGAAGTAAATACCCTAGCTAGATCACATAGAATGCAGAGGAATTTAAAGCCGTTAACTGTCAAATTTTGATTCTAAATTATGAACCTAGGGTTACAGATGGTATTAAGAGATGGTATTAGAGAATTAGTTTGTGGGCATAATTTTCACTCTTGGAAGCATTTCAAGACAAGTATATACCACAAACAATTCATAGAGGAAGAAAGGGAATGTGGGGTCATTAGGAGTCGAATTTGGATTTTGAATAATGAATCTAGGGTTACAAATGGTATCATAGCGAAAACTTCTCCCAGTAAGATGTGGTTCAAGGACAAGCGAAGGCAATAGTTGGTGGTCATGTACACCTGAGTCTAGGAGGGATAGATGAATGAGAGTGATCCTAATGATATGAAAGTATGGTTAAGAAAGTTACTACCTAATATCAACAAGGTGCATTTTTCTTTTTAGTAGCTCAATTATAGGAACTCTAGAGTTAAGTGTGCTTAAGTTGGAACGATTTTAAGAGGTGACTTCTTGAGAATTTTTCCAGAAAGCATGTGAGGAATAAAAATATTGAAGTCTATGAGGATGTAAGGAAATGTCAAGACCTATCAAGTGTCGAATTCAAATTCTAAATCACAGGCTTGAGATTTTATATTAGAACTCCCATCAAATCTTCTAACCTAACACTCACTAAAATGATAAATAGCCAAATACAAACACACACTCACCTGCTTACGTAGAAGATTAAAGTCCAAAGGTAATTTGGTGGTTCCATTATTCTCTTTCTTCTTATTGAAGTTCTCTGTTTTTTAGACACACAAAGGTCAAACAGTCAACAGAAAAGAGAGTAAAAGGGTATTGAAGAAGATATGGAAGAAAAAAGAGAGAAAATAAAGTTTTTTTTAAGAGTATTAATGCAACTTCAAAAAGTTTAGAGTTATTTTTGTGATGATCTATTAACATTTTATTTATATGTTAACAATAAAAGTATTTTTTTAATATTCTTTTCAAAAGATTTTTATAAAATAAAAACATTAACGATTTTCAAGAGTAATTTGTTTAACTCTACATGAAAATTTAAGAGTATTTTTACCAAACAAGACGTGTTTATCATTTCTTTTAAAAAAATGATCTCAATTCCCAACCAACCATCGATAAAAATACAACGGAAAAAAAGAGTTAAATTAGTAAAGGGCGGTTTGGTTTAAAGACACATATATACATTATTGATAGTGAACTACAACCATATTCAATAATTCATCAAATTGACAAGAAATTGAATCATAATAAATAAATAAATAAAAACCCCATCAAAATTGACCCACCAATCCTTTCAAATCCAATATATTGGTTGGTACGGGTCCGTGCTCTTATGGGAGTCCCATTGTCATCTAGCTTAGGGTACATGCCCTACCATTTCTCTCTCTTTCTTTAAAAGATACCCTTTCCCTACTTTCATAATGTTATGCATTAAAGTCTCTTTCTATATTACTAAGTCAATGCAAATTCCCATTGTTTATCACTATCCTAAACCCTAATATTTATCTACTATCCTTAAAAAGTATCAGGGAGATGAAATTCCAACAATAATGGAGTTTTTTTTTTTTCTTTCGATCATCGATAAGTTGGATCGTAGCAAGTTATTCTACCGTTTTTGATATGATCGAATAAATAATACATATCAAATTATGATCTATATTTTTTGTTGGAGGAATTTTATTATTTTCTATTTTTACCCCTCTAAACGTGTTTAAATAAGGAAATTTTAGTAATTTTGGGTAAAGTGATGGTTTGACATTAAAGTAAGACTCCATTTCCAAGACTGGCTATTTAAAGCATATGCTAATTTCGTGTAATTAGTTTTTGGTTTTTGGCTGAAATTTCTTGTGTTGATGAAATTCTGTGTGTAGAATGGCATTCTCGAGAAGTATTTAATAAACGACAAATATTCAATTTTTTTTAATTATCTTAATTTTCATAGTAAATTTAGTAGGAAAAGGGCGTCTTGGTTCCACATTATAAAATAAAGCATGTATTTACCCAATATATGAAATGAAAAATTAACAATTGACAAAGTCTCTCTTGGAGCTCTCTCGGTGGCAGATTACATCGAAACATTGTCCCTCTCCCACGCAGATTTCTAGTTTGGACTAAGTCTATTGGTCTAAAAATTTCAAACAGTAACTTTCTTGTAGAATCATTGAAATTTCATTTTGCAGATGACCCATTAACCCTCTTTGACACGCTCTTGATAATATAAGTTCTGTTAAAAATGCAAGTTCTTATGCATAGAGGGTATATATACCGTTGGAACTGGTATTGGAAGATGCGGTAAAGTAACAATTAGACATCTAAAATTTGGACGCCTAGAACAAAAATGCCTGAAACTTGGTTGCTTGATGAATTGATCGCCTAGATGAAGGTTATCCGGAAGATGGTCGCCTAGACATAATGTCTAGACTGGTCGTCGAGTTGATAACCGTCTTGACAAAACACCTAAACTTGTGGATGTCTGAACTGAACGCTTAACTGCAAAACAGAAAAACATGTTAGATGAAGGCTGAGTCATGAACACGCTCACTTTAAAATGTTTCGTGGCTCTACATATGTTAGGATTAGATTTGATTAGATCCATAGTTAGTTGATAACTAAATTAATTATTTGAATTCAAGCCCACTTTATCTTGTAATCTACCTTATTCTTTTTCTGATTATTGACTTAAAGATTCGGTGATGAGAAGGCATGCATGTTAAAATCTTTTCGTATTGGTGGGATATGAATATTTAAACTTATAACAAAAGAATAATGCCAATTACTACTGAATTACACACCAAATAAAATGGTATAAAATACAGTCCAAAACTCGCATACTCTAATTTAGAAGGCTTTGTTCATAACTAGGTGGGAAAATTATAGGTTTTTGTTTCTCTTTTAAAATTTTGCATATTCCTAGACATTGATCAATCAAATCCTCCCAATTAAAAAAAAATTACAACAATAATGATGTAGGGTCTATCTCAAACAAAGATGAGCTTAGGTGGTTGACAATAACGATATATTGTCAATTTTGTGCAATACAATCATTTTAGAAATAATAGTTCACCCAAAATTATATCACTCTTCATAAATTTAGTCTAAATTTCCCAAAAAGTTGATGAAAATTTTCAAACATTTTGTGTATGAATACAAAAGAGTCTAGAAAGCCAAAATCTCCACCTTGTTTGTATTGTTATTATAAAAATAATAATTAAGGTCAGGGTCAATCCAATCAAAAATTAAAACCCAAATGATCGAGATTATATTCCTTATATTGAAATTTATTATTGAAATTAATTATATTATAAGGTAGGGCAGTTTGATAGGTAGCTCTAGACGTTCTTTCCTTTAGCTAATGTGGGACATTAATAATTAATTGTCACATTCATATATATGTTTCATCTTGCCGACACAAAATGTCCTCTTTTTTAAAGATGTAATAATTATTGCAATTTCGTTGTTCTTTTTTCTTCATTTTGTAAGCTAATTAAATTTATAGTTCAATCAATACATAGAAGTCTCAATATTTTTTTTATGTGTTTATTTTTTTTTTCCCATTTTCTTAAGTTTTTATTATTAATTGATGATAAAGCAGAAATAATTTGAAGGTGCTTTCTAAAAATATATAGAAAATATTGTTTTCTAGTTGGTTGCTAGAATACAATATTTTGTACTCATATATTTAGTAATAACTCATTACACATTATGCTACATCCTATTAAAAAAAAAACAAAAATTGAATTTAACTTGACATTAATTAACATAACTTTATGAGGACAGATGTTGATGTTCGATTCCTATTTTGTCAGAGTTGAATTAAAAAATATATATTAAAAAAGATCATAGCAAGTAGAGTAAGTTACAATGGAAATCTTTCTAAGTTGAGAAAATAGAAAAAAGGAAAATAAGATAGAAATATTGTTTTTAAATATAACAAAATTTTAAAATCTATCAATAATAGACATTGATAGACTTTGAAAAGGTGTTATCAGTGATAGTGTCTATCAGTGTCTATTTATCGTCGATAAATTATAGAATTTTGTTGTATTTATAAATATTTAAGTAAAATTTCTCAAAATAGAAACTACTAATACGAAAATTGTCATAATCTATTTAACTCCCACATTCTATTCTAATAATATTACATTAATCCATACATTTTAGAAAAGTATTATACATGCATTATGCATTAAGAATTTAAAAATATGATCCTAGCTAATGATGTAACTAAATTAATTCACTTACTTTTCATTTATTATTATTATTATTATTCTATCACTTTCAATATAAAATTAAGTTTGAGAGATTAAATTTTAAATTTATTGAAAATACATTAACTAAAATTGAAGAATTAAAAATTTAGAGATTAAAATTATACAAACTTCACAGTGTTTAAGGACCAAAATGATAATTTAACCTATAATTAAAAATTAACATGCAAGAATTCAATTGAAATAAAGGAAATTTAAATGAAAAAAAATAGAATTGAGGAATTTTTTTTTTTTAATAATAGGATGTGGTGTGTGGAGAAGATTAATTTTGACTTTTTCCTCTTAAATTTATAATTTATTAAAAAGATGGTAGCAAATTGGACAGAATTGAATTGAGATTGTTACAATTTGTAGTGTGTGCTGTAAAGGTAGAGTTAATTTTCTTTTTTAATTTAATTTTTTAAAAAAAAGGACCACAAAATCTTGTATAAAATCTTATGGCAAAAACATTTATTCCCACTGTAAATGGGACCAAAATTATTTATTCTTTCCCATCTAATTTATTATGACAGAGAGGGTCTTGATTGGGTTTATATATACAATTCAATTTTCATTGATTTAATCACCTAATTTACAAACTCAAAAGATATGTAATCAATTTTGACTCTTAAATTTTTCCAGTTGTTTCAATTTTCAATTTAACCTAGATGTAGTTATGTTGCATTTCTAGTTGAAAAAGTGTTGTAATTTGATCAGTCCTCTAATAAGTTCACCTTCTAAATATTATTCAATTAATTTCTTTTTCCACTTAGATGTTCATTGGATTATAAAACATACTTGTTACATGGGTGGATTCTAAAATCAAGGGTACAAGAGACATAACAAGAAAAAATAGATAACTACTACAACAAAGCTACAAAAAAGAGGCAAACAGCAAGCCGAGAGAATAAAATGAACTTAAGGAAAAGGACTAATTGAACATTGAGCCAAAATAGCCCGATCGGCCAAGAATGAGGTCAAGGTTGGCTTTCTCTGTTTGATGATTAGAGTGTACTATGGCCTTTTTAGGCCTTGAAAAAAATGATGGCTTGGGTCAAAAGCACAAACCAACTTCCTCTACCTCGACCTCGACTCAGGATGAGCTAGAATGAGATCAAAGTCGACCTTCTTCATTTAATGAATGAAGTGTATTATGGCTGGTTAGGGCTTGAGAAGATGATTTGAGTGAAAAAAAACCCAAACCAACATCCTCAGCCTCGGGACATCCTTGGTCAAAATCAAGCCTCAAAATTTGATGAACAATGCATGCTCTAGTCCATTTGCTTGAGAGATAACCTATCTTATATGAGATTGGAAAACTCATATGTTAATCCTAGTGGACTAAGATAAACCCTAAATCAAATCCTCTATAAATACATCATTATGATTCCATATGAGGTATCTAAGTATTTCTGACTTCTGATTTATTAATTATCTAGTTCACTTACTCACATAGGCATTAGAGCACGGTGAATTTAGTGTAAGACCCCCTCAACTTTATGCTCGTTATAT
>JBBPDJ010000002.1:6556605-6583085 GCA_037974625.1 Cucumis cinereus | reverse complement strand
GTCTTTTAAAATGAATTTAATGATTTTTACTTAAGTAACGACCTTGGGTTAAGGTTTGAAAACCCGGGGCGTTACATCTACTTTCAACACATCCTCTCAAACTGGTTCACTTTGAGTCCTTTTAAGGTAAAAACTTTACTCAACTTACATTGAAAAGAGTACTACACTTCAATACCTTTCACTTGTTTAACCTAACAGGCAGAACCATAACATTACATTTACATATATATCATGATACTTTTTCCAATAATGAAACATATTTTTTCAATAACAATCCCTTGATCAAACACTCGACGGGGAACATTTTTGCCTGACAGAATTAATATATAGCCAACCAAAACTGCAGTAACAAAATCTTATAATTATTTTTCCATCTCTTCTTACAAATTTTGCTCTCGCATCAACATTTACACAAACGTTTACAACGTACATCTAAATTTGCTCTTACTCTATAGAAATATGATGATTATAAAACGGTCAAGTATCTAATTAAGTCACAATCAAACTAATTATAATAATTCTTTTTTTTTTTTTTTTTTATCAATTTCCATAACTTTTTTTAAAGCAGGACCTCAATATTTTCTTCCAAATTCCAGACCTTTCTTTTTCTTTGCAATAATATAGTACATTAAATTATTGTTTTTTAAAACAAAATTATTGATGAGAACAAAACAGTGTTTTTTTTTATAAAAAAAATCTCAATATAATCATGTTCAAACGCGGAAACGAGTAGAGAGGGTTTATTTGAATTTGATGAGAAAACACTCGTTTTTGTGCTTGAATAAATAGTTCAAATCAAACCTTTTAAATAGTTTAAAATTGATTAAGTGTTGGATTTTAAACTTTTAAACACATTTTTCATATTCAATTAAATTAATTTTGAATGATCATCGGTACTTTTGAAGTGATTTTTGACCCAACAAAAGTAATTTAATAATTTCAAATTCACTATATGTTCATCTATAAATGCATGTTTGACTGTAACGCCTCAAGTCTAAGAATTAGATCAAGATTTTCAATTGTCAATTTGATACCTGATGGCCCTCGACATTTTTCCCAACATATCTGGAGACCTAGGCAACATTATCTTTTCTTGTGTTGATACTTCTAAGAGTGAAAATTGGCCCTATAAACACACATGGGTTATTTCAGCATATTTTGTTCTTATTCACAGGTTTTTCAAAAAAAAAAAAAAAAAAAAATCAAAATCCAGAAGATCTCCAACATATAGAATTGCTCCAAACTAATCAAGCTTAACTTTGAAATTCATATGATTGAGGAACTAAAAAGGAAAGTGTACCATGTTGATATAAATAATAGTAGCTTTCAATTCATTTTCTAACATTTCTTAACCATTTTTTTTTTCATATTTCTCAAAAATTTTCTCATTCGAATTTGATCTCAATTCATTTATGTTCTCTCCTACTCTTGGAACGTTAAATCTACGTATGTTAATATTAGGTGGCAAGGTCAGGAGAAAACAAGAGAAGTTCTTGATGATCCAAAGTGTGTCATTAACAACATGTTTTTCTAGTTGATGACTTCCTTCTTACCAACATTATTGACAAAATCATTCATTATCATCATATATCCTTGTACAATTCCAAATGTCTAAAGTAATAATATATCTTCACTATTGATATGTCATGTATGAAACAAATTAAGTCAGAGCATGCGTACGTGTAGTCCAAGGTTGAATATACAAATGGAAACCAAAATGAGAAGACGTGGAAGATTATTGATCTTTTAAAATTAAACAATGAATTCAATGCTTATAGAAAAAATAAATAAATAAAAGACTTATTTGAAGCATGCATTAAAACTTTATATGTAACATGTTTAAATGAATGGAAAATATTTATGAGATTTACAAAAGTTGGTCGACAAATAAAACAAAAAAGTGATATTGGATCTTATGTTTGATTTTCTTCTATTGGATACACACACATAAGGTATTGAAAAGAAATTCGATTCCTTTTTTCTTTTTTCTAATTTAATTTGTTTTGTACGATAATCTAAACAACAATAGTTAAGTTGAGAGGTATTTTAATTGGTCAAGATTTAGATTTCATAAACGTATGAAAAATCTTCCACCATATCATTAAGAAACTTCCTCCCTTTAAGCTCGATATAAATTTATTATTATTTTATTATTATTATTATTTTATTTCAAGGTATATATATATACACGTGGGTGTGTCAATTAAATACAAGTTTGTTAAAGGAATCCTAGCGTTAACTTTTCGGTAATTAGAAGATATCTCACTTAGAAATGTAAGGTTCTGTCAAAGGAATCCTAGCGTTAACTTCTCGATAATTGGAAGACATCTCACTTAAAAATGTAAGGGTTCAATCTCCAATTTTTACAGTGATAGAACGATCACATCTCGAAAATACAAAACTTGTTTTATCTAAGTTAAACATGAACTAATATACACATATATATAAGATCGAAAAGGTTGTGCCAAACGTAACGATAAAGAGTGATAAATAATGAAAAATTAACTTGTATGTAAATTATCTCATATCTCAACAAGTAAATTATTTATGAATGATCATTAATATGGCAGTGGTTAAAGCAGAAACTATTGGAAGTATGGTGGTCCATGCTCATAAGTCATAACTATTAATTGAATGAATGATTTAAAAAAAAAAAGAGAGGAAAAAAACCCTCTTTCTTGCATTCAATTATTATTATTTTTTTTAAAAAAAAACATAATTTAATTAACATGGTATATACTTAAGACGTAGTTACATAGATAGAGCATTGAGTTATTATCATTTTAAAAGTTAATGATTTGATTTCAATATAACCTTATCAATTATTGATCTCAAGATAAAAATTAAAAAAAGAAAAAAAAGAAAAAGAAATAACCTAATTTCAACGAATTAAAATATATATTATCAACTATTTGAGATTCATTGGTTTTTCTATTGTGGGATTCTCGACATCATAAATTCAAATATTTTTAGATGTTGTAAAACTTTATATTATATAATTATAGACTCGACAGAGCTTCATGTTTCTTCTATATAATTTAAGTCCTTTAATTTTTTTAAACAATTTGTATTAATTTTTGGTACATAAATACCGTAAGGATTATCATTAACTTTTAATTAAGAATTATTAATAAAAACTAAAATAGATCTAACACAAAATACAATTGTCAAATACGATATTGTAGAGTGAAAATTGATGAATAGAATAACTTAATATCAAAACAATATGAACATAGATAATGAGATATAGAGATTAGTAACTCAATTCAGTGAAATATGATTACCTACGTTTGGGGGGGTTATTTTTCTAGTGGAAAAAACTTCACCATATGAAGTGTTTAACGATTACAATAATAATGCACTTTGGCTGAGAGACTCTTTCTTCATTAACTCATATACAACCTAACTCTTTAATGTCAACCTAGGCTCCCTTGAGTTTCAAATCCTCTCACTTCCACAATAAAAACTTCCCCAAACTTTTCAAATTAATAGATCCCCTCACTACAATGTACGTACTTATGCTCCCTTAAATGTAAGATCGGTGAGACCCCCTCATCTCCAAGCAAACCTTTCCCAAGCTTTGATAGAGCTCCAACCAAAGCATTAAAAACTCATCTCGAGTTCCCACTTACTTCCTAAGTGATTTGCTTAATCTAACAAATAATTTAACCATGTCTCGAAACATAAACCCAAAATCGAGAAAGATAAAACCTTTTAATCACACTACATAAAAGTTAAGGTTTAGACAATTCCTAAGCTTCAACCCTCCAAACATATATATATATATATATTTTTAATAAGGAGGTTTGACCAGACAATTAAACAAGACCACTATATTATATACAAATTTAATAAGGTACTTCTCTAATAAAATAAAATAAAAAAAATCTCTTAAACCACACACTAATAAACCCTAATAATGTGTAATATATTCCATGTGTTGGATCTCTTTGGATTTTGGTCCATTGCTTTGTGTATAATCAATTGAGGAATTCATAAAGACAAACCCACTTTAATTGTGTCTTTATGATACTTTCTTCTCTCTAACTTATGCATTTCCACCAATCATTTTCCATTCCACCAAATTGGAGTCCTCAAAAGCTCAATTAATTACACAATCAAAGTGTCATTAATTATATATTATATTATTATATTATTATATAATTTTTTTATCTTTGCAAAAAAAAAAAAAAAAAAAAAATCATCATCAAAGCCCTCCTTTGCAAATTACAAAACAAAAAGTGATAAACAGCAACACAACACAGTTATTTCTTTTGAATTATACATATTAACTTTATAGCTTATTGCGAAGGAAATGGGAGACAGACATGGCCACTCATTCTTCACTAGACAAGAAGAAAACAGACACAATTTTTTTTTTCTAAAAAGTAAATATTATTTATATTTTAAGAAAATCAGCTATATTATTTATATATTTTTTATTTTACAAATTTCTCTTTTCTTTTTTTCCAACTTTTTGTGTCAAATTATTCAAAACAGATCATGTTATTCCATTATTTTTCCCCTTTTAATTTAGAAAGCTTCTTTCTTTAGGACATCCTGTTTTCCCTTACATAGAGATGAAAAAAAATTAAAGAAAGTAAAAGTGTGTTTGGTTAATTAGTCATCCAAATTTAAGTATAACACTAGATTTAGTGAAAATAAAACTGTATTTTCTTAAATATTTTTGTGGCCAATTTTAAAAATAAAATTTTAATTTAAACCGAGTGTGTTTGATAATATATTTAACAACCTTTAAAAAGAGAGTTGTAGTTATGAGCAACTATTAAGTCTAATCTCAACTATTGTTTATATATAATCCTTACTTTACAAAATCATATAATTTATAATATATTACGTCAAAAATATTTTAATGTGAATAAATTGAAATGATATAATTTTATAAATTAAATTTTCATATCATATAAAATGGAAAATGGAAATTAAATGTACATCAGAAAAAAAAATGTTTTTAGACTTCTCACAATTCACGTCACATAATCCAAAAATAGTTTAAAGAAACAAATTCACATATTCATTTGCCTCCATGAATGATGAAAATAGAAAACAAAATCTAAAATTAAATTATACATAACCAACACTACACAACTAGCTATAATATTAAAAGATAAAATAAAAAAAACATAAAATCATACTCTATGATTAAGAAAATAAAAGAAGAATTAGAAACAAGTAGACACTAATAAGAGAGAGTATTAAAAAAATAACCGCAATTTAGAATGATGGAATTTAAAAGACGTCCGTAAACCTAAAAAAAACGAAATGGTTAGGAAGAAATATGGAGAAAGTGTATGATTAAAGGGGAATTAGAAAGGGGATTATGTTGGGATTAAGGGAAACTATGAGGAAAAATGGAAGAGAGATATATAATGAAATATATATTATGTATTATGTATTATATATTATATATGTTGGTTGGAAGGCACATGAGCATCACTTTCTATGTTTAAGAGGACAAAGGGATTGAGATGGAAACATGTGGACATGATGGGGTCTTTTATCAGTTTTCCCAATCACCCATCTCTTACACACACACACTCTAATAATCTCTTTCCCCATCATTATTCTTTTTCTTTACAACCCATTTCTCAAACCCAACAACTCTTTTTTTCTTTTCTTTTTTTTTTCTCTTACTATATGTTATCATATTGAGAAAAAGAAAGAAAGGAGAGAGGTATAGAGAGAGTGTGAGAAAATTAAACCATATAAACTCTATGCATATGGTAGTTGGCTTATGATCTGTGTTTGAAGAAAAAATGGGAAATATCCAATTTGGTTAAGACATGGAACATTGGTCTCTTCTAACGTGTGTGGAGCCTAATAAGATGGATATATTACCTTTTTTTTCTTCTTGTTAGGTATGTGGGGTCTAATCATCTAATGTTTGAAAAGGAAACCCCATGTCCTCAATTCTTATGAACAAAAGTCATGACGTTTGGTTAAGATTTGGAAAAATTAGTTCTTAGTTGTGGAGAAAACATGCAGTGATTTTCGAAAAATGTGAAAACTTGTGTTTACTTTTGTAATAAAATCTACAAAGACACATGATATCAATGAACCGTACATGTTATTGTCTTTCTCATTTCAACACCTTTATGCCCTCTTTTTTTATGATTTTTTAAAAAAAATTCTAACACTCAAATTTACTTCTCGTGTGAGTTTAGATTTCTTAATATAAATAACATAGAAAATTAAAGTTCATAGGTATAAATAAAATCAATCTCACAGCTTAGACTCTATGATAATTGAACTTAATGGTCAAAAGTTGAAAACAATAACCATTTCAATCTCAAAAGTTGATGGATTTTGATATGGAAAAAATGGTAATGAAAATGGGGTCAGAAATCAAATAGGAACAATTTATATTTTTTTTCTGAAAAAAAGAAAAAGAAAAAGAAAAAGAAAAAGAAAGATGTTTGATTTGATAATAAAAGCATGGCCATTGAGTTCGACAAGTCGTAGTCGGTGTTGAATCCTGTCAACTATGGGCCAACCCAAGGACGTATTCTACTCAACTACTCAGAAATGTTTATTGGGCCATGGAAGCCCAATAAAAAATTGTTCATTTTCTACCAAAAGTGACTACAAACTTGCAGCTATTGATATCTTTGGATCGATGTCTTTGTCTGTAAGTTGAATGTTTTGTGATGGAAAAAAGGTTTGGTTCACTCAATTTTTTCTTAAAATTAAATTGTTTTGTGGAAATTGTTTCATTAGATCCTCCCCACAAAATTAAATCTTGAAGGCCGAAATTTTTCAAGCAGTTCGTGCTGTGTAATTGATAGCACTAAAAATGTACTATCTAGCTTCACTTAATTCAGAATCAATCCATGATTTTATATTCTTATTTGGCTATTTTAATAGGTTTAGAGCAATTCGAAGGTAGAATTTGAGTTTGATGTCGATTTGGGGCTTAATTGTGCAAAATGAAAATCAAGTGGCATCAACTAAGGCAAAATGCGCGAAGAAAAGCAACCAAAAAATTTGATTTAATAATTCACTAAGGCAAGTGGCATCGATAACTAAAAGTCTAGCTTGGGTTATTTTAGAGTTCTTCTACTCAAAACATTTCATCATCGAGTTGTCATTGCTAATAATTGTCGATCGCTTCCTCCTAACCATTTGTCATAATTAACAAATCAGTTTAATCCGAAAAGATGAGAAGCATACAATTTCGAACTAACCTAATTGCATTAAGATCTAGGGAATGTTAGGACAAAGAGTAAGCTTCCAAGCGTCTAGCTATCTATTCGTTGGGTTCAAACCTAGGTTAGTTAGGATCAGTACTGATCATCATGAATTGTAAGTCAATCTATTAAGCAATAATCATATTATCTCCAAGCGTCTGACAATATGATCAAACATAACTTTAAATACAAAATTGAACCTAGCGATAACATTGTAAGTTTGAAATCTCACAAAAACATGAAATAATGGAAAACACCTCAAACACAAGCTAGAAACGAGTACCTTAGCCTTTCATCTACATGTCGGATGATGAGGAGCAGTTAGAGACATAAACTAATAAAAGGAACTCAAAAAATTGAGAGAAAATGAGCTATGGATGCTGAAAATCTGAGATAGGTTAAATGATAGTAGAAACAACATAAATATATAATTCGTAAGCGCGCTACTACACTAGGGATAGCGTCACGACGCTGACGAAACTTCGGTTGTGTATAGACTTCAAACCACCATCGTGCTCAAGCTTTTCTCGAACAATAATGCTTCTACTTTACGATCGTGCATGTGCAAGGCAAAGGCCAATTTTGGACTTTTCTTGCTCTTGGACTCTCTTTGATGTCCCTCACCTTCAATTTTGTAAAATTAAGCTCCAAATCTACATCAACACCAAATTCTACCCTTGAATTGTTCAAAGCCTACCGGATATCCAAATAGAAACAAAAAATCGTAAAATGATCCCAAATTAAGCAAGATTAGATAGCACATTTTCGGTGCTATCGGAAAACCATACTTTTTTTCCGGTGTGAAAAGGCAAAAAAGATTTGAAGCTTGTTATTACCTAGTATTTTATGGCCTTTTTTACATGAAGAACAAAAATATTTCTTCCTTTTTGGTGTCTCTTGATGGGGTATTTGGGAAGACAGAAACTGAGCTAGTCAGAAGATGTTGATTGTTTCGTTGTAAATGAAGATTGAGTGGGTTTTAAATTTTTGTAAAGAAATTTGTTCAGTTGCTATGCGAAGGGACCCATTTCAGAGAAGTGTGGTACTGGAGGAGATCTCGCCCAGTCATGCTTCATCGATTATTCCTATTCAAAAGGGCAGCGAGTTTTTGGACTTGGTCAAGACAGGTAGCCTGAAATTGAATGTTAATGGGGTGTGCCATTCGAATGAGTTGGGCATTGGTTTGGGTGTTGTTGCTTGTGACTACAAAGGTGATGTTGTGGTTGCGCAGACGATGTACCCAATGGGAGACTTGAAGCTGAAGTCGATGAAGCTTTAGCTTTGCTAATAAGATATGGGTTGTGTTGGTGGAGTTGGTGGTTAGAAAGTTGTCTTCAATGAATTTCGTGTCTTCTCTTATTGATATTTTCTATGGTGAGATTGTTAGTCATATGGGTGGCTTAGCCTTTTGGGCTGCTTATGTCCCAAGTGTTGCAATGGTCTGGCCAATTTGTAGGCCAACACCCTAAACCCCCTAAACCTTTTCTTGGTGCGTGCCAAAAAGGATGACTGTCAGCATAGCGGTACAAAGGTGAACGGAAAGCTAAACATACACCAAAAATACAAGAAAGGAAAATATTAATTAGGAGAATTACGACAGATATAAAAAAATTTATAATAGACATAAATCATAGGTTAACACATCCTCCTTCAAATTTAAGGTAGTAGAGTGACCCCCCATTTAAGTTTGTGAAGTGGCTAAGTAAAGGGATTGGAAGACACTCAAGTTGGTTGTTCATAAAAACTGAAGAAGACTTTTGTATGAAGAACTTTTGAGCTAGAAACAGAGACCCACAAATGTATATTTAAAACAAAGCAAAGGCCTATGAATGACAGATCTGAAAACATAATAGAGATTCACAAAGGACATATTGAAAAAAAGGTAGAGATCCACGTGTAGATTTGAAAAGTTAAACCACAAACAATGTGAGACATAAATGGTGGATACCCACGATAGATTCCACGAACCATGGACGAAACCTTCAAATGGAAGATTCGATCTAGATATGGACTGAATACACCCACCACATACTCAATCTGAATATATACAACATGAGATGTGAAAGGTTGTTAAGATTTGGACAAGCAGATCTGGTGGAATAAGATTTGGACAAGCAGATCTGGTGGAATGCACTGTAGATGGAAAACGACAAATCGAGGTTCAGGGTTGGGTAAATCAAGGTCGTTGTTCAGTGGTGTATGTGTTGGAGCTAGGACTAGATGGCGATGCAACTGGGGGTTGCGGTGTACGAGCTCTGGGCAGCTAAAAAACCGTGGAGCAAGGTGGCACAAATGAAGTGGATCCTCGACACGGTCTGGTAAGGTGGCAACATGAATCTATCCTAAATCAGTAGGTGAGGGGATCTGTGAAATTGAAGAAGAGCACTAGCTCGAATCTTCATTGAGAAGGTCGTTAGTGTGGCCCTAAGTCGAGCGACACAATTGGATTGACAGGACCTCTGCCTTGACGTGGATTTTGGGTGAGATGGTCGAGCAAATATTTGTCACTGAAATTCGGATCAAATGATCTACCAAATTAACAACAAGAAACTAGTCTTAGTGACAAGACTGAGTCAAACATAGGGAGCACGTTAGATTTCTCAATTAAATAATTTTGTTCGAGGGTAACCAAAGGGGTTTGTAACCAAATTGTTGTGAAAGAAAATAAATTGTGCAAAAAGTAAATTGGATCGAATTCAAATTGATAAAGCTCTAGCTTAGGCTTTTGAGCTATCCCTTATTACTCCATCTGATTACAAGACAAACGGTTACTTCTTGTATCCGTTATACGATTAGCCATCTCTCCTAGAAAAGCTAGAAGTGAAGTTCTATTCACCTAATTAACTAGGTTAAGCTATATGAAAACCATCAAAACTAGTTAGCTAATCACATTAAGAACTACGAGTATGTTAAGCCAAATATCTAATTAGAAAAGTCAAATTAAATATCAAATTAACTCTTGCTTAGGCTAATCAAACAATGTTGGTTAAACCCATTTTAGAGCTAAAAAGTCAATTTAACCTATTGCTACTTGGACTGATCATGCAAATAAATGTCACAATAAGCAAGCTAATCTAGCAGTAGATCAAACATCATAAGCTGAATATATACCTAAATTATCAATCAAAATCAAGAAAGAGTTAGAATGTAGTTCAAGAACTCAATACAAATGATTTGATCCTCACAAAATGTAAAAAGGGAAAGTTGACTCAATGTCTAAGCTAGAAAATGTTACCTTAGCCCATCATCGACATGGTGAATGATGGGGAGTTGCTAGAGTAAACAAATAGAACAAAAAGAGAGAAAAATAGAGAGAAATCTATGTAGGAGCAGCGAAACAACCTTATTTATAATTCGTGATAGCACTGCGATGCTCTACGAAAATTACGCACAGGAGGTCTTCGAAGCTTCGTAATGCTCTAAGTCAACGTCACGGCGCTGCATGCCTTTGCACGAAAACGGCCTATTCTGCCTTGCAACGTCGCGCACAGCGCCAAGAGGCGCGCAACGTGTCCATGCAATGAAAAATTTGCCATTTCTTCAACGCTTGACCCCGATTGATGTAATTTGATGCTGATCTTGCTCGTTTTAGCTCAACTTTATGGTTTACACTCACTTCTACCCTTGATGTGCTCAAAGCCTACAAAATATAATAGTCAAATATAATCATAAAATTATAAAACAAACTCGTATTAAGTGGGATTAAATAGCACATTTTCTTTTCTATCACGAAGAAATAGCGTGATGAATCTGTGAAGGCAGTGATAGTGAATTTGGCTTGGTGTTTAGCGGTGGGTGCAAATCTACTAGAATGACTGCACATCGATGGAGGTTGGAACGCCGACGATGCAAAAACCCCTTAGTGTGTGGCTCAAACACCATATGTATTTGTATATTTTATGGAGTTAAATCAGTTCATCATTTAAAGATTATATGTTCTTATTGACACTGTATGATATTTATAGTGGTTGGATTGGATGATTTTTTAAATAGAGTGTTACATAAGATTATATATTCTTTTATGGTTTCTTTATCATTTAGATTTTAAAATAAATTATTTTAAATTTCAAGATATTTGAAAAACTTAAATGATTTTAAATTTTATAATCCTGTTTGAAACCCAATATAAGTTATTTATTGTTTGGATGTTTAAGAAAAAACAAAAAACAAATTTTTATGTCTATGTCAATAGTTTGTCATTGTAGACATGTCAATAGAAATATTGATAGAATGTTGATAATAGTCTATCATAGTAAAATTTTACAGTCTATTTTGTGATAGAGCGTGATAGACCAATATATGTAACGACCATCGTGACACAGATAGATATAGATAGTAGTCTATCACGATTTATCATAAGTAGATAGTGAAATTTTGGTATGTTTGTAAATATTTTTGTTCATTTAATTATATTTGAAAATAGTTCAAAAGAAATCCACTATAATTGTCTAAGTAATTGACACATTCGCTGGAAAGTTAAGCCATCCAACGAGGTTTAATAACCATATTCAAATTTTCTCGTTCTATTTTTCTGTCAATAGAAAACTCTCTTCCTTCCTTTTTCTCGTCACAATCTCTTATCTGGATTTAGTCTCTAACAAGAACGACACTACTTTCATGTATTTCACGTTAAGTGACAACAATGACAACAAATGGAAATTTTCCTTTATACTCCACAAGTGACAACAAATTAAGTTTTTTTGTAGTGTCAAACGAACTAAGTGCAGAAGACAAAAGCAAGAAATTGAGTAGAAAACGAAAACAAGAGGTAGAAGCCAAATAAAAATGAGAAAAGTGAGCTAGAAAAGTAATCCTAAAAAGATGACAGAAAATGTTGTTTTTTTTAAAAAAAGCGGTCAGATTTCAAATTTGAAAAAACTTATAGGTCATTTTTACAAAATTTCCTATCTTGAGTTCTCTCCCCTTGAAGGCTGATGAACTTCTCCCTGCATGTAGACCACGACTTTGTTGGCATATGCGCATCTGACTTAAAATGATCATCCAATATTCATAGACGGGACAAAGAAGTTTCATGAATAATATAGCGAACCATTCTGATTTTGACACAACTCCTTCATCATCTTCATCCCTCTCCATCCCCAAACCTTTTTTTTCTCTTTAATTTTATTTTATTTGATTTCAAAACCTTTCTCAATTCACAACAAAGGGGCTTTAAACTCGAATCAACTTGAGAAGTGGGATTCTTCGCAAAATGTGATTTCTATTTCCAATTTCAAAACACCCCCAGATTCTTTTTTCTCCTTCTTCACGGCTCTGATGATGATAATTCGCGGTTCTCTGCAAATCTTTTGTCGATTTCTCATTCTGGGTTTTGTTTTGATTGTTTTTGCAGATAATTTGTGGGAAGCTTCAGATTCAAAGCTATGGGAAGATTGTTCGTAGTGAATTTGGAAGGGCAGATCTATAGCTGCAAGTTCTGCCGGACCCATCTTGCTCTTTACGACGATATCATTTCCAAGGTTTTTGTTTCTTTTTCCCTGTTTCTTTCTCTGTTTTCTTGTCGATTTTTACCTCTAATTCTCTCATGTTTGTAGGTGTATTAGTGGGTTTATTTACATTTAAGTTTCTGTTACATGTTTTCTTAAGTTCAACACAATGTTCGGGACAAGAATTTGTATCTGTTCAAAATTTCTATATTGTTGGTTCCAATCTTTCTGGCATTTTCTCTTGAATTTTGTTTACTGCTAACTTTATAATCTAGGAACTTGGGAACAAAAGGGGTTATGGTAAGTTTTTTTGACTGAGTAAATTTTATGTTGCCGTCCAAGTATCCACAAAATTTGCTGAAACCTACATTCTGACTCCATGTATTGTTTATGTTGTTCTATTCAGTCCTTCCACTCCAGGCATGGGAAAGCTTACCTCTTCAATAAGGTGTAAGTTCTTGATTTTAGAGTTTGGACATTGATTGACACACTCTGTCCCCTCCCCTAGGTGCATGTTTTGACATGGTTTTAAGCCTAGGTTTGTGCAATTTGTGTTTGTATTGATTGAATAAGTAGGTGATTGATTTGTGTAACCCATGTTATGGTTGTGGGTTTCATATTATGTAAAAGTCAATATATAATAATAATAATAAGTTATAGGCTTCTTATGTGTGGATTGGATTGATCAGAATTTTATAAGGGGTTAACAAACTCATAGCTTTCTGTTTTCATCTTTTTAGCTTAAATTTATTGCATTGTTAATAGATACAAAAACTTTGCACCTGATGATTAGTAGTTTGATGTTAATGTTCATAACAGAACTCATGGGATTCATGAGAATACTTAGGAGAGTGATTTTACTGAAAATCCATTCTCAAATAATCCAGTGCTCCACAATCTAGTTTCAAAAACTACTGAACAAGTGAATCCCTTTATCCATTCAAATAGTGTTTCTCATTCTAAACTGTTGTTACTTTCTGATAACAGTAGAATGAGCTAGAGTTTCTCTGGAACTAATTCTAGAAGTGCTTCATCTCATAGACTAGGTTCTCATCGTCAAAACTTTCTCCAGGGTAAATGTTTGCTTGGGTAAGATAGAAGAGAGATTGATGATGACAGGGATGCATACAGTTGCTGATATCTTCTGTGTGGGTTGTGGATCAATAGTGGGATGGAAATATGTAAGATTAGAAGCAAAGATTTGAAATTTCAACTATGTGTTTACTTCCTTACTTCTCAACTATTCTTATGGTTCCTTTCAGGAGGCTGCCCATGAAAAGAACCAAAAATACAAGGAGGGAAAATCTGTACTTGAAAGGTAAGTACTCAACAGACAAAAGGGAAAAAAAAAAAAAAAAAAAAGTAAAATGAAGATACCCTCAACATGAAAATCTAGGCATCTAAAATTCTTGAGATGCCTCCAAAAGGGTATCTCCATATAGAACAATGCTGTAATCCAAATGCCCATGACATGGAAATTTTGGATTTTCACAAAACAAACTGTCCTTAAAAGGTTAGTTGAAAAAGAAGTTGCATTGTTTGAACAGGTTCAAGGTTTTGGGACCTGATGAAAGCAGTCACTGGGTCAGTCATGAAGCAGATGCTGGTGGAAGTGAAGGAGATGATGTTTGATTTCTGTATTTACTCAATTGCAAATTCTGTAAAATCCTACAAACTTTGTAGTTTGAACTTAGAATTCTAATGATGTTGATATTTTTACTTCATTTTCTCCCACCTAAATATCCTGATGTCTCATGTTGGGATGAGAATTGAACGATAATTGTTATCTTCTCAATTAATCATCTTGTAATGTTTAATACTTTGTCGTAAAAAACAATATTGTAAAGGTTTTTTAGTAACGGGATTCGAACCACCTACTTCGTAGTTATTAGTACAATTGAAGTGTCACAATATTGTGAAGTTTGTTCTCAAAGTTTAACATTTTTTTTGGTTGGTTCTATTCTTCTAGAACTTTTAGATTTTTCTCTTTCGAGCTCAAAACAGCAATTCGATTCAATTCGAATCTCCTTTTGTAAGTAAAAGAGAAGCTATATATAGACACATATATTAGGAGTGAATATGATAGACCAAAAAACCGAGTCAATCGATCGAACCAAAGTTGGTCAGTCAGAGAACGAGTGGAGTCGATTGGTAGAGGTTTGAAAAAATTCCAAATCGGAAAACTTCGAAAATATTATTTTGAAAAACTAGACCGACAAACTAACTTTTACCCCTCAATGGTTGAGGGCGGTTCGAACATTTACTAAATATATCCCAGTTAGTTCGATGGCGGTTTGGTTGAAAAACTACTCCGACTGACCATCGATCACTCTTGAGGATAATCTTTCAAACATTTCAAGTCTTTGGTCAATTCTTAATTTGGGCAATCTTTACGGAAGTTCAAATTTATCCTTAACGTAATAAAAATTCATAAGTAGAGAGTGCTTTTATCTTTAAACTATTGTTTCCTAACATATGTTAACACGTTTATGACATTCGAAAAATGGGCAATTTCATGAAAACTTAATTTATTATAACGAATTTAACCATTTTATTAATGGAATAACCTAAATGGGATTTTTCAGTACATTGGAGTAAAATTGGAAACTTTATAAAAAGATTAAACACTAAATTGGGGAAAAAAAATAAAGATTAGGGACTGTTAGTTCTACTTAAGCTAAAATATTAAGAGGAATAAAAATATTTTTTGTTATCGGAATGAGGTACAATAAAATTTGGCGAAAGACTCGATAAAAATAAATCAACAATAAGTAATCTTATATAGATTCTCATATACTAACTATGCATTTTTTTATTTAAATCTGAAAAAATAGTTTATATTCATCTGGATATGTTTAATCAGCTAATAACACAGATGCTAAAAATGAAAAGAACACTAAGAATTTAGTGAAACTATTCGGTGGATTCCACTTATACTTAATCTACAATATAACAATAGTTTCGTAAACTCACAACTTATACAATGATAAACTAACTTGCATCAACCTCTCAAAAGATCACAACAGAAGGAAGACTTTAGGATCCCTTAAAATAAAATGTTTACAGTTTATCTTCATATCTCAAGTTTTCAGGAAAAACAATCCTCAAGATATTAAATAGGTTAGGCTCCCCCTATATCATATACCTCTTGTCATGAACGTTCTTCATAAAGTCCAAAAGTCCAAAACAGTTGATTTATCAACGTGTACTGCAACATTCTTTTCAAAACATGTTACCGAAGGAACACAACAATCGTATTTTTCAACATACCTCTGTGTTTTCTGTTAGGCTTCCCTAAAGGAATACTTGAGATATGGGAATGGTTATCCCTAACTCATAACTCTTGTCACCATTGTTCTTCATGAAGTCTATAACTAAAAATGCAACAGTATACTATGCACAGTTCTTCACATAAATTATCATCGAAAGTAAAAGTTTGATCATTGTACCTTCCCTTGCAACGGTTCTTTTCAAATATTGTGAATACTTCAAATAAAATAATCAAAGGTTCCCAAATAATAGACTAAGATATCTCAACAATTTTTCGAATATGTCGAATATTTTCAAATAAAATAATCAACAATATACTCTCAAATAATATGCTAAGATAAATCGTGAAAAAAAAAATTGTGTAGCCAACCAATACTAACAAAATCGAACATCTAAACTCGAAATTGATAGGACAAACTTACGTCAGTCCTCGTGGTTGATATACTTACATGATACAGGTAATAATAATAATAAACTAAATGAAAATAATAACACTTGAATGGTAACTTTCAAGAATGTGGTTTGTTGTTGAAAGATAGCTAGGAAGAACAAATTACTGTTGTATCAAACTTCATAAAGTGTTTATCGGTCTTGGTATCATATGTCAGGAGGGATTTGATTGAACACTAAAGAGACAATTAATACGAATAGTCGTTATTTAGAAGAATTTCAATTCTTATAGTCTTTTAATCTCCTAGGGTTTCTTTTTAAAAAAAATGTTAAAACTTTAAACATTTATAATTATGGTTTCAAATTATTCGAGTTAATTAAAAAGGCCTGGAACATGGTATACTAAATTTAAGTTTGTACAATTTTGGTTTCTAATTGTTTCAAGGGTAATACTTAGGTGCATCCATTCACATCATCCACATTAAACAATTATTAAAATATTTCATAAAAGAATTTGCCACATGCCAAAATTTGATTGGACAATTTGGTGGGATGCACAAATATAGATGATGCATGTGAATAATTATAAAATTATAATAAAAAAATTAATACTCCCGTATTTTTAAATGTAGCAAAATAAATCAAAATATGTCAAAATTTTAGATCTATAACTTATAGAATCTTAAATTTTATAAACATTTTTAACAGTTTTATTATTTACAATAATTCTCCAGTTAAATAGTACGTATTATTATACCACCCTTAATTCTCAAATGAAAAAAATCACAAATAAAGTGATAGCTTAATTTCGATATTTAACACGGTGATATATATAAAGTAAGTCTAGAAGATCTTTTTTATTTTAGATATAAGTTTAGATATTAATTTTTTAAATATAAAGTATTTAACTTTTTAAGTCAAAATGGGTCTATAGCTCAGTGGTAGAGCATTTGACTGCAGATCAAGAGGTCACCGGTTCGAACCCGGTTGGGCCCTTTTTAAATAATTCTTTTTCTTTTTACAATTTTTTGGTGAAAAAAAAAATGTAAGACCTTTTTAAATATTTCAACATAGTGTAAATTTCATTGAATTTAAATTCCCGTGTAAAAATTTCTAACTTGAATAAGTTAAAAATTAATACCTCTCATTTAGTTCTTTTAAGTTTGGCTATATTTTTGAGTGATTTCGAAATTGTTAAACCACTCACAAATATGTCTTTAATCATTTAAAATTAGTTTATACTCTATGAAAATTGGGTTTATAAGATTAAAGCACATTAAATGAATTTTGAATAGATAAGAGTATGGTTTAGGGTTCGAATTTTTAAACAACAACTAAAACAACACTCTAATATTCAAAATCACTTCCATAACTTATTTTTAATTCAAAATCAATTTAATATTTAATCTTATACGATATTTAGATACAACTTCCTACAATTAAACTTGATTTTGGAGTACATTTTCATTCAGGAGCACATTTTAAAGCTATTTTATTGAGAATTTAAGATTAAAATAGCAAAGGTACCAACTTCACACAGTAAAGTTTCAATTCAATGATATAAAATAATAGTTTATTGAGAATTTAAGATTAAATTGCATTTAGAACTTGAGCAAAATTCAAACTAAATTAAGGGGAATTAGCTAGATTGGGTCAATAATGCCAACCACAAACAAACCTAAACATGGTAAAAGCAATTTTTCTTCTCAAATAATAACTATGGTAAATTGGTATCATTATTCTTCTAACATTACACACAATCCTCCAAACATAAACCAAAAGATAGAAAATTTCCACGATATCTTACAAATATGTATATGTATGTTATATGTATATAAAACCCTACAATATAGAGCTTGCTTATATATTGACGAAGCAAACATAATATAACATATAACAAAAGATTATATTGTTAAGAAAAAGCATCAAACAACTCATTGTCAACGATGAGCCGCTGCTGCTGCGGGTGTCGGTGGTGCCTTAGGAGGGCATTGATAGCACTTGGCGAAGAGTCCAAATGTGTCGACTTGTTTGATGAAATTAGCCATGCTAGCCCAACCGCCGAAGCCGAAACCAACTACCAAAACCCAAATGACTATGAAAGTGTTGATGACGTACATGACGGTCCAGCTACGGCTAATGATGGCAGGAGGTTTCTCGAACGCGTTGTGTCGGGCGGAGGAAGATCGATAAGTGAGCATATGAGCTAAGGAAGGGATGATATAAACAGTGAAACTAACAAGAAGGGCACCAACGGCTGAGTTGATAGGGCCAAAGAAAGGGAAAATAATGGCTAAAAACCAAATGGGAATAACAACGGGAAGCCTCACAAGTGCCCTTAAGAATAAGCTTTTAGTCTCGTGCATTCCTATTACTTTCTCCCACACAAAGTAGAGTGGTGTACAAGCAAAACCAAATGTTATGAACTGCCATGCAAGAAAAATGAAAGATTATTAAGGTTGTTTTTCTAGTAATTGTATATGAATTTTGAGATATACCTGTTAATTTTGTCTAAAACATTATCAAACTTAGTAATTCTCTCGTCGAGTTTTATTATACTAGATGATATGATAATACATAGTACTCATTTCAAATTATGTTTTTATTAAACTTCGAAAGAAAATTATTGTTTATTCTTTATTTGAACTTTACCATTAGTCTAACTCGTATTTTTTCCGTTGAATTAAAAGTAAAAAATTGGTGTAACAACTAAATATGTGAAAATTTGAAAAGTGAACGTGATATCATATAGATTAAAATATCATTTTGGTCGATGTGTCTTAGAGTTTGTTTTAAAAACATTTTGTTATCTACTAGTATTTCTACTCTAAATTTTATTGTATTTATTTGTTGAATATTTTTATTATTATTATTTAATTTGACATCAAGTTACCAAATTATATCAATAAAATTTATTTACATAATATTTTGACACATCAATTCACGTGAACAACAATTGATGGCACATGTACCTTCCAATTTTACGCATTATAACCCTCACATCAAATTTCATCTTATTTTAAAGGGAAAAAAAACTCTCTAAATAAAGGTATTTTCAAGGAACAAATGTCCAATTTCAGAGATTATAAAATAATAATAATAAATAAATAAATAAATTCAAGTGTAATTAAGAATATAATTAAAACCTGCCCTAAATTATAGAGATTATATTTAAACTTCTCTAAATCTAAACTTCTTTAAGTAGATGAAATAATTTTTTTTATGAATTGAACAATATTTGCAATATTTTGTCTATATTTGATTTTAATGAAATAATTTAGAGTGAAAATAGGTGGACATAAATTAAAGAATAAAAAATGAAGTTGATTAATTATGGAAATTAAATAATATCACCTGGTGAATAAGCATGAGAATGACGCCGGCGTCGCGCCATCGGGAGCGGGGGAGGAGTGAGAAGGCGTTGGAATGGGTGAGAAGTTGGTCGCCGAAAGCCCAATACACGGCCGCCGCCGACGGGAGGGTCAGTGTAAATACATATAGAGTTGCCAATAGATATATATACTTAAACTTTTGAGGCTTCCACATTGCATGCATAATTTCCCTACAAACACAAATATAAAAACAAATTATTCAACTTCCTTTGATGAAATTAAAAGATGACAGCGACGACGACGGGACTTACACGGTGACAGCATGGCCACCGAATGTGTAAAGGATGTTCGTGGCGCCGGTGAAATATAGAACCAACTCGGTTGGGGCTGAATGCTTCACACCCTCGACCTAGAAGAAAGTCATGCAAACTCAGGTTTAAGAATATGAATAAATAATCTTCCATCCATCTAAGATTACAAATTTAGTGGATGAACTTTCAAGATTGTATTTATAAGATTTATGAAATTTAAGAAAGTGTCTAATATATTCATATATAAACTTTTAATTTTGTGTATAATAGATCTTTTAACAAAAATAATTAATGGGTCATAAACTTTTAATTTTATAATATGTGTGTAAATATTTTTGTTCAAAAAACAACTAGAAAGTGTCAAACACTGGTTATCTATAGACATAAAATTGAAATTGCAAAGACTTATTAGACACAAAGTTAAAAGTTTAAGAGTTCTTTTTTTCATTTTAAAGACTAAAAAAATTGCATAAATTCTAATAAATCATTAGATACAAATTCTAAATTTTATGTCGCGGTTTATTCTTCCTAACAATATTTACAAAATTACTAGTACACGTCGTAGTAGTCTCTTTAAATGATTTCTTTTTCGAGTTGTTAAGATTACCTGACCGTGAGCGAGAGCAGCAACAGTCAAGTACCAGGCAGTGTAAGTGGTCATTCCTAGGCCTAGAAATGACCAAATTCTATAGTTGTGAAAAGAGGGTATGAAGACAGTAGTGGCACAACAAGCCCCAAAGATGTAAGTCCATGTCCTCTTGTCTAATTTGTCATTTATGTAATATATATTACTGCAAACACAAAAACATTATATAATTTTCTGCAGAAAATTGAGAGACATGTCAAAAGAACCTACTTTAGTTGTTTGCTCCATAACATTCATTCATGTTTCAAGTTTTCTATTTCTTTAAGAACACAAATATTTAAGCATTTTTTTGGCAACTATTTTTCTTTTTTTTTAAAACTAAAATTTGAAAGTTATTTTTGTGTTTTAGAATTTTTCTAAGAATTTAACCATTAGCTTTAAGAAATATGCAAAATCATTTTAAAATATAAAGAGAAAATATGTTTACTTTTCAAAAACAAAAACAAAAAAAAATAAAATGAAATGATTACTATATTCGCCAGTAATAATTTTTGTTTCTTCTTTCCCATCTTTTCTTTCAAAAAGAAATGTTTCCAAAATTGTGTTAAAAATTTGAAGACAACAAAACAAAGTATCTTGTTTTCGACTATGGTTTAAATTTAATTGACACATGCTCTTTTTCTTTTTCTTGTTCCAAATATGAAGTTCAAATCTTCGTACTCAAGCACTTGGAGGTTGTATAGGCCACCAACTTGAAGCTTCATATTTGGGACTCAAATCATAATGATTCGTGTTCTAACTATTATAGCTTACAATTAACTACATAATTACTATGTCAAATTTCTTCTGGTTATAGTGTTCAAAATATACTACTCATCAACTATTTCCCATAAAAGAAGAGAGATTACTTGAAACAACATCTCAAAGTTGAATAAAGTAAAAAGAAATAGAAAAACAGAGTTTCTACAACAGAATTAAGATGAAGAAGAAGAAGAAGAAGAAGAAGAACCTTGCACAAGCAATAAGTTGAATGACAGAGCCAAAGAGAAGAAAAGTACAATTAAAAGCCAATCCAACTGCTTTCCAACGAGGCCCAAGAAGACCATCAAGCACTTCAAACCACTGTCCAAAAACAGAGTACCACAAAAACCAATCAAAATCTTTCTTTTTTAAAAAAAAAAACAAAACAAAACAAAAAACAAAAAACAATTTTTTCAAACCTGGATCACATGGTTTTTAAAGCTAACATTCTCCTTCTCCTTCCTTCCTCTATACTCCATATACAAAACACTAATCAAATACGACGTCCAACTCCCAACAATTCCTAGAAAAATCTGTAAAATAATCCCTGAAAGCATCCCCAATTGAGAGAAAGAGTATGGCAGAGTCAATAGAACTTGAGCCACCTGCCAAAAAACAAAAACACAAACATAATCTTCCCATTTTTCAAATCCTTTTACTCAAAACCTTAAGCCGATGGATTATTACGGTTACCTGATTGGAAGCGCAACTAAACCAAGCATCATAAACAGACCCACCATGCCAGAGAAAGCTCTTGAATCCACCCAATGATTCATTTTCCTCTCCTCTCTGTTCTTCTTCTCTGTATTCTTCCTGTTCGATTGTTTGATTGAAGCTGGAAACCATGGCTTCCTCTGTACTCCGTTTTGCAGGCGTCATTATTCCCTCGAATTAAACAAAACCCAGAAACTGAAAATTAGAGATTCAAAATGAGATGGGTGTGTTTAAAACTTGTGAAACAGGGCATTTGGGTTTGTTTTGGCTCGTAATTCGAAAACGAAACAGCAAGAGAGAGTTGTTGGAAAAAGAGGAGTTCAGTTATAATTTACAGCTTTGCTTGAGAAGGTAGGTTTTAGAGGAGAATTATGAATTATAAAATCAAAAACTTGTGTTGTTTTTTTTTTTTTTTTTTTTCAGTAAAAGAAACCATGAAAAACCGGAGCTTTGGCAGTGCTTTAAAGCTTAAACTGTCGTTAAGCTACTTTCTTGTTTCTCTCTGTCTCTCTCTTAAAATGAAATGAAAACACAAATTTGGGAGTTTCAAGAAAGTGGAAAATGAATGAAGGAGAACAAGAAAAAAGAACCCTAAAAAGAAAAATGGAGGTTGAAGAAGAGGAATCTCAGTTATTTGAATGTGTTGGTTTGCAATAAGCAGAGGAGAACAGAGGAGAGGGATCTGAGGCTGGATGAGAGAATGGTTTGTACTTGTAAAGTGATGGTTAAAATACTAATTTTATACTTTGTATTCTCTTGGAACCTTTAAAGGAATTTAAACCCTTATTATAATTAGTAGGTTATAATAGTTTTGTCTCAATTGCAAACTATTTTATTTTCCATAGAAAATAGTTTACAACAATTTATTTTCTACTATTAGTTTTTTATTAATTACACAAATATTTTTGTCCCTTATTTCCTTGGATGGTAACTATTATTGTTATTTAACTAAATTTTATTAAAAAAAAACTCTTTAACTTAGTATTTAAAAAAAAAAAAAAAAGTATATAAACTAATTTTAAAGTAATTGGATAAAAATTATACATCGAAGTTAGATGTTTGATTTCTCTAACTTTCACTTTAATCCAATAATTTACAATATATATATACACGCACACTTACACAGTGCTAGTTTATTGCAGATTTTTCAAAAACAAATTGTTATCTATTACCATTTATTATAAATTCTGAAACCATATAAATGTTACAATATTATATCGTATTACAAATTTTAATAAATATTAACTTTGATGGATTAAATTTAAGATTCATCGAACAACGATACTTTCTTTATGCAACTACATAAAAATGAATTAGAATTTTTTAAATTAAGGAAGAATTTGTCATGTGACAATTTATAATTAGACGATTGATGAGATGTACAAAGATAGTTATTGTCCCAAATATTTTCATTTATCAAAACAACAATTGAATAAATTCTAAAGTACAGGAACCAAAAATAATATTTTATTATTATTTTGGTTTTGGTTTTGGTTTTGTAGGGTATAGAGTTCCTTTACGCAGGCCCCATTGATTCAAAAGTTTGTGGGTTGGTATTCTCAATATATAAAATTAAGGAAAGCAATTCTCTTTTCTTACTTGAGTTTGATCAAATTCAATAACTTAAGGATTAGAATAATAGGAAAATTTAATATGTTTTCTCCCACTTTGTGGTGAGGGTTTGGCATCTTATGCGAGACTAGGATCTTTCTTTTAAAAAAAAAAAATGTTTGTAATATAGGTTCGATAAGTGTGTATCTTTTTACAAGTCGTGTAGACAACTTAAATAGGGTTGTTACGGTAGTCTATTAGCTTCTTTAACTAACTCGAGTTTATGAGAACGTGTTTCTTATTTTCAATCGAATAACCAAAATGATACTTTTCTTATATATTGTAAAACTATCGGTTTGTAGCTTGAACAATTCTTTTCTTGATGTAGTTTGAGTTGTGTAATCGAAATTCATTTTAAGCTGAAATTCTGTCCCAAATCGTTGATTTGATGGGAAAGTTGGTGAGAACTTTTTTGGGATGGGATGAGATGAGATGTTTTTGGTAGGTAGTTATGCTTTCTATTGTTGTGTATGTGTTATTGTATTGTTGTTGTTTCTTGGTTGAGTTTGAGTTTGGGTGCTCTTTTTACCTCCTGAGTTTATGGTTGGACTTAACTTAGGGATTTAGTATTCTTATGGTGGAGAGGGTACTTCTCCAACTTTATATTTGGTAGGTTGGTTCATGGATAATTTCTAATTTAATGTGAAGATTTATTACGTTTAAAGATGCAAGATATGTACATAAACATACAAAAAATAATAATAATAATTAAAGAATTTTTGCCTCTCCCTTGACAAACCAGTTAAGAGTACTATTTCAATCATTTTTCTCATTTTATTAAAGCCAAAACTTAAGCACAACATATCAAAGACGTTGTCAAGAACATTGAGGCTACAGTTTGTGTTGAATATGCTTTCCACATATGAAAGTATGATTTGAAAATTTGTGGATTCTTTATTATTATGCAATATATGTCTTCTTTATGCTCTTACAAATGATACTTATTTTCTCCAAAATATATTTCCAAAGTAAGCCATATTTTTATGGTGCTCTTATTCATTTTTATGTTTAGCCGCTTCATTAGAAAGGTTTGTACATTTAACGTTTTGAGCTTAGGGGTTGTGTAAACCTCAACCTTCATGTACTGTTATTGAATATCTTTGTGTTCCTTATCGAGGTTGTTTTTCGAGTAGAAATTGTAGATCTTGAAAGGGGTTGTTCTATTTTGATATAGTATTTTGGGGAGCCTAAATATGGTGAATGTGAGAGGATCTCGCTCTTAGGGGGAGCCTAAGCATTTTGTATTGAATGGATCTTATATAAAACTTGAAGAAGTATTATAGTGGAAGTGAGGGGAGCTCAAACTTAAGGGGAGCCTATACGTGAGTCACTAAGGAGGGAGTCTAATAGATAAATACTTTCGTTGTAATTCTAAACTATTTATTTAGTGAGGTTTTGTTCCACCGGTCGGGCACACTGCACCCCAAACATAGGTGATTTTGCACTAAACTGTGTTGCATTTAATAATTTGCTTAACATAATTCCTTTTCTCCAAGAATATCTTAATTATTTATATGATAAATTACCTTCCTTAGTGGTTGAGATATTCTTGGAAAGATTCGCTTTTAAAAAAGGATTAAATATTCTAAGATTTAATATGAATATAAAATCTCTTTTGGTTTTTGACCTAGTAGGTGCGGCGTGGACTTGAAGTTGAGAATAAGAGATTAAAAGGTGTGTTTTGCCGTCGGTTCGTTTTTACACTTTTGATAAGATAGTTTGATGTTTTCTTCTAGCCCCGGTGGATAATCTACAAGGTGTGAAAGTTCGTTTATATGGTGTGAGTCTCTTGAGGGGAAGAACTCTTTGACTAATATCTTGAAGTACTTAAACAGGGAGAGCCTATGATTATATGAGATTATCAAGAATACAGTAAAGACAGATTATCAAACGAGTTGGAGATTCGTGAAGACGATTATTGCGTTATCTGTGTTACTGTAGTTATTATCCTAAGTTATGACAAGTGTTGTAACTCTGTGAACTTTGAAGAGTTTCTGTGATAATAATAATAAAGATCTCATCAGGGTAACCCCCCAGACGTAGGCTAAGTTGTCGAACTGAGTTAACAACGTCTTTGTGTTTATCTCTTCTTATTATGAGTTTTTATCTTATTGCATCTATATTGATATTAGTGTAAATACTACTGCAAGATCCTAAACAGTTTTTCAAACTGGAAATGTTAAATATTTTGAATTTTGTAACAATGTGCTTTATTTGATGTGAGTGTAGGTAAGGAGTTGTTCGAAGATGATGTATGGAGATGGTTTTGGATATGGTTTTTCGAGATGGCATCTTCTCTGATGTGTTTATTTATTCAAAAGCACTTTAATTTGTAGACCATTATGTAAACTTCTTTATATTTTTTGTTACAAAATGCACTACAAGTTTGTACATCGAGTTCATGTTACAATTTCATTATTTATTATATATCATTTGGTTCGATTAACATTATTTTGAATTTTATTTTATTCAGGTGACTATTAAAAAAATAAAATTTGAAGAAACTTCTTCTGACGATTTCGTCGGTAGTTCATGAACTCAACGTTGGGATATACACTATTTACCTTGTTTTGATGAACCTAATTCCTAACGCTCACAAGGAGTCCGTTAGTAGTTGCCAAGAACTCTCAGCGGTGTTCATACGTCGTCGGGCAATATTGTCTCTCGACGACGTATCTGTTGGAAATTTGTGACAACTCCCAATGGCCTCCTCGTGAGCGTCGGGAGTTGTTCTTGTTGGGGAAATTTTAAATATATTATGAACTGAATACACTAGCAAACAGATTACAACTCAATTGGAAACAAATACT
>JBBPDJ010000002.1:6503395-6532795 GCA_037974625.1 Cucumis cinereus | reverse complement strand
AGTTGGAAGACAAAAGGCATGAGACTGAAACAAAAACAAAAGAAATATGTGAAGAAGAAAAGTGTGCAAACATTGATAAGAGAAAAGCCAATAATATGAGTTTGGAAATTTGTGAGGATGCAAAGGAGTTTGTTTTCTGACAGGTGAATTTCCTCCAAGTTTTTCTAGTTTTTCCTTTGAATTTTTGCAGAAAGTAAAAGTATTAAAACAAAGCTTCATGAGTGGTCCAAGTTCTTTTGATGCTCACAAACTAAATGAAGATTTGAATGACCAATATTCTTTCAAAACTAGGAGGAATCCAAGATGGTGTCCACCCTTGACATCTCATGACTTAGATGATGCTTTGCAAGGGAGACCAACCAAAAGAAGTCCAAGGAGATTGACTTTATTTTCTTCTCATGACTTCAAGACTGCTTTACAAGGCTTTGATTTAAATTCGAGAACGAATCCTTCAAAAGAATGAGATGATGATATGAACCGACCAAGCATCAAATTATTAATTAGGCTTTATTTAATAATTATGATGTATTTTTAATATTTTTCCATTTTATCTTTTTAGATTTTGTATTTTTTTAATAACTTTTTAAAAGGGATAATTTAGTCTTTTCCCAATGAACTAGGATTTTATTGGGAGGTTATTTAAGTCTCGCCTTTAGGCTGTTTTCTGGAGTTTTTGATAATTAAAGTTTTAGGGTTTTCTATGAATGAAAATTCTTTGGTAGATGACAGAGTCTCATCGCCGCCTTTTTGCAATTCTTAATTTATGGTTGCAAGCCAAGAACATTCAGGTAAGTTTGATTGCCTTGCTTGTGGAGTGTTCGAAGTCGGAGTGAGGAACTAGTTCTCCTTATCTCTTGGTCTTCGATCAAAGGGTTATCTAAATCTAATCCATTTCCTTGGGTTTTTGTCAAATTGATTTAGAGGTTCATAAATTGGGTTCCTAATTTTTAAATCCTATGGTTTTCATATCATGAAAGAAAATACTGCAAGCTGAAAATGTGAGGAATCATGTATTTTAGAGGGATCTTCATCGCAATTAAAAGGTAAGGAAGAAGAAGTAGTACCTGTTACTGAGAATGGAGTGTGAACAACTAACCGGAAGTGTTAGACATGCCAATCTTCGTTTGAGAACCCCGAAGCGTGGGTCTATAGAGTAGAGCATTTTTTTAGATTAACGAGCTTTTGGATGTCAAGAAAGTCAAGGTGGTTGTGGTAAGTTTTGCACAGGATGAAGTCAATTGGTTCAGGTGGAGTAACAAAAGAAAGAAAGTGACATCGTGGAAAGACCTGAAGGGAAGAATGTTTGAACATTTTAGAGATTTTGGGGAAGGAAGTTTGGGAGCAAGGTTAATTCGATCACACAAGATGGATTCCATAACTATTATGTAAATAAAAAATTTGAACTATTCGGTCCTCTTATTAAAAGCATTTTGATTGATGCCTTCATCACTAGACTGGAGCCATTGTTGCAAGCCAAAGTCATCAGCTGTCACCTAAAGATGTTGGAAGATTGAATAAGGGAAGCGCAATTGGTCAATGATCGTAATTTAGCCCTAAAATTGGCACAAAAGGAGTGAGGAAGTAATGGGTCGGGCAAGTTTGGAGCCCAAGGAAACAAAAATAATGGGCTGACCAGATATAGCATTTTTTAAGTTTCATTTGGACAAATTGAAAAAAAAAATTATTTATAAAAATGGCAAAAACATGGACAGTAACTAAATGGAATAATTTAAATGGACAAAACTACCCCTACTTTCAATTATAACAACCTACAAAATATACAATCCCACCCAATTTAAAAATACCCCATCATTGTTTCACACTCCCCAAACCTACACTCAATCTAATAACACTCTGCCCAAGTAACAAAGCCCTAAAAATACAACAGCAACCATCATTAATTTGGACTATTGAAATTCTTCCTCTTCATCTTCCAGCTTTCATTCTTCTTCGTCTTGAAACTTGCACCTCAAAACAAAACCCCCTTCATCGTCTTGTTTCTCATCAAAAGCTTGCACCTAAAAACAAAAACTCCTTCATACGATTTTCCTCCATAGGCTTCTTCTTCTGCTTTTTCATCGAAAGCTAAACAACTACGGAGCAGATGCAGCTCCTTCCAGACCAGACACATCTCATTCCAAAAACGGACTTCAAAAAACTCTGCAACAGAGCAGATGCATATCCTTCAAACAAAAACACCCACAACGGTACTAAACTGAACGCTTCCATTGATTTTTCCTTTCTGAAAAACAGTGTGCATGCTGGTTTTTGAAGAAGATGGACTGTAGTTGTATATTGTTTTTTGTGATTATATATAAACATTCGTAATTTATAAATGAAGAAATAGAATATATATTTTCAAATTTAAAATCAAATCATCTATCTTCCTAAAAAAAATCTAACGTTTCCTGAAGTCTAGGAAGTAGTTTAACAAACAAATATTGTGGCCATTTTTTTATTTTCTGTTATTTTGAGATATTAATTTAAATTAGAATTAAGGTTATGGATAAGAATATAAAGGAAGTTAGGTCAAGTGAAAGACTAAAGTCTGCTGGAAATTTTGGTGCAAGAAGAAACCCATCAAAAGAACCAATAGACTTGACTATCGACGACGAGGTATGTCACATTGCACAAATATAACCAAAGGACTTATATTAACATATGCATGTTTATAACAATGATAATTTGAAGTGTATACATAACAGGAGAGAGAGTACGGAATGGCCGGAGGACAAACAAGTAAGTGAAGTCCTAAAAAAACAATGAAAAGAAAGCAAGAGGAACAACAACCAACATACCCACCAGTTCAGAAAAAGCCAAGAATAAAAAGCTTGGTATCCATACTCTGTTTGCACATTCTTTACACAATATAATATCATAGATATCTAATTGAGGATATACAGGCTTTGAAAAAAAGAATAAAGAGCTATGAGCTACGAGAGCAAAACCTGCCAGATATAGAAGAGGAAACATCCTTTAAAAAGTACAAGTTATAAAATACGTTTAAATTACATTGTATTTGATTGTGGGTTTACGATTGTTTTCCGTATGAATATAAGATATTCCCTTTTGTATTTGATTGTGGGTTTACGATTGTTTTCCGTATGAATATAAGATATTCCCTTTCCCATGAATTACACTGTATTTGCTTGTTTTCATACGACTATTTACCAAATTTCAATGTCAAATCATAGGATTCTTCACTTTCAGAAAATGATACACCAGATGAAGAGAAACTCAAGAAGAAGCAGTAGAACAACCTGGAGATAATACATCACATAATCAAGAGAATAGTACAGAGATAGATGAAGACTCATCAAATGATAGTAAAAAACAAACAGCTAAAAAAAAGGGAAAAAAAGGTACATTTTTAGATTTTTCAAAAATATTTTAAAACTAATAACATAAATATTCCATATTTTTTGTTTTAATGCTTGTTGTAATGGGTTTGTAAGTAAAAAGAGACTTACCAAAGGACAATAGCGCTAAAACGTTAAGAAGAAAGGGCAAGACCCCTATGACGGATGAGAAGACTTAGGTATTTTTGAAATAATATTGTAATTTATCATTATCAATGTGTTTTCCTTATTTTAAAATAAAGGTTGAATGGGTTTTCAATTAGTGCATTTGCTGTGTATAAAAATTACTGTTAATATTGAGTACCTGGATATTATAGGATTATTGTAGGTTGACATTGAGTACTTGATTTTTACTGACTCAAATTGTGTATATGTTTTTTAATGTCTGGAAGTATCATGTGGTTTGTTTTAATTTATGATTAATTCATTTTGGTTTACTAACTGCATATCATAGTGCACTATTTAAAAATCACATTATTGGCCTTGTTATTTAGAAGTTTAAGAAGACTATTTATTTTGTTGTCTGTTGTTAATCAGAGTTCATAAGTGAAAAGGTCCTCATTAAAATATTTTGAATTTTGTTAGGGATCTGTTTATCTAATGTGCTCGGAGAAGAGGAATGAACCCCTAAAAATTAATCTCCAGATAAAGAGCATTGTGATAGTTAAAGTTAAGGAAAACCTAGGGTAAGCATTGACTGCTAAGTTTAGAGGTGGGATTTTTTGCCATTTTTCAGACTTCTTCATTACAAACCAATCATCCCAACTTCTACTGCATCTAATTCAGAGAATGTGCAAACCCAAATCTGAGAACCAGTTGAACTTCTCAATAGGAGGAAAGGTGTTGAAATTTGGATTGAGAGAATTTGCTTTAATAACTGGACTTAACTGTCATGAGATCCCAAAAATAAAGAAAGATGACCTTAAGGGAGAAGGTCATCTGAAAAATATGTATTTTGAAAATTTGAAATCGGTCACAAGACAATATTTAAATGTAATGTTCAATGTCAGTAAAGCTGGAACTGACAGTGATCGTTTGAAAATGACCAAGTTATATTTCTTAGAAAGCTTCTTAATCCCAAAACAAAAAAATCTGCAGATTTAGTGGGAACATATCCTAATGGTGAATGATGAGGCATTCTTTGATAGCTACCCGTGGGGGACGGTAGCCTTTGTTCATCTCATAGACTTTATGAATAGAGCTGTGACTAGCAATGGTCAAACGGGAATTGCAATGGGAGGATTTATCTTCCCAATCTTGGCGTGGGCATACGAAGTAATTCCAACATTGACCAATCCACCAAACTTTTTTGCACGGAGGATTTCAACAAAAATACAGAGAATAGTGAACTGGACCGTAGACACACAACCAAAATGGAAGGACCTTAAATAGAAGGTCTTTGATTCACCCACGGTATGTGTATTTCTCTTAATTATTTTTTCTTAAATACTACTGTTGTAAAATAAAGTGTGAATTATATTTTTGTCCAGCTTGAAATACGCCCGTTGATAGTGACGGAAGAAGAATTGAAGATGGCTTACTATGCTCCATTTGTTGAAGAAGAAAAAAAGATTGTAAAAGAGATTAAAGAAGAATTGAAAAGAAGTAGACTAAGAGAGAGAGTTGTAAATCTCTCTGTCAATAAAGAACAATCATCTGGAATGGACTTAAAAGCACTCAAATATATTGTATCAAGAATCAAAAAATCTAAAGAAATGCTGAGTCTGAAAATGAATGAAATGTTCGTTTCACTCCAAAAAGTTCAGAAAACAATAAACGAGAAAATAATGGATCTCTAGAAAACATTTCAACAACTAGTGGGAATTAGTGGAAATAAGAATACTAGAAGGGACAAACCATCCACTAACAATGTCTTCATGGTAAGTAAAATTATATTACAGTGTATTTTATATTTTACAACAAACAACCATTGACTCTTCATTTTAACCAGGGACCAAAAGAATTTGAGGAGGAACTGGACAAGATAGAAAAAGATGAAGAGGAGAAAAGGGAATAACAAGATATAGATTTGGATTCAGACGTGAACGAAATGTCCAACAAAAGAAACGAAGATCATGATGACGATGGAACGGGAAATCCTAGTACAAAATCTGCCAACCAACTCCAAGAACAACAGTCAACAAATTTACCCACCAAAGATCCAGAATCGTCCACTGGACAAAACACATGATCAAAATACACGGTACTTCATTATCAGTTTTATTTAATTTTGTTTCAAAACTTTATTTTATCTAGTCTAAATGTTGAATAATCCTATAATAGGATCAACAAGATGCAGACAGAGAAATAAATCGAGTCATCTGTTCAATTGATGAACAAGAAATATATGTAGAGCTTGAAAGGTCTAAAACCAAAGCATCGAATAGAAGGGTAAACATTGATCCCATAAACTATTGATAAATGTTATCTAATTGATGAAATAAACTATTTACTAAAACTTTTATTGTTTCTTACAGAATAATGACTGTATAAATTCGACGACTGATATACTTAGAAGAGTTAAACCATCTATACCGCCAACAAGCAAGCAAAAGAAAACAACTAAAAAGGTATTACTCCTGAATTTTATATGATATAAGATCATGTATTGAATGCATTACTGAAACTGTTATAACTTACAGATGGATAGAATAGTGAAAGAAGAAAGATTGTCGAACATCGATGATAAGAACCCAGCCACCAGGATAATCCTTAAACATGTAAGGTTAACTAGTGTGAAAATCTATTATTTATAATTAGTATAAATCTGTTAAATTACATTCGACATGCATGCATATCTGTAGTTGAACACTAGCAAGGAAGAACTCTTGAAGATCGTTGAAAACAAACACGAAGGCAAACGACAGGAAAAAAAGACAAAATCGAGAGTGGAGAAAGCTACAGTAGTTGAAAGTTCAAAAGATGGAATGTGGTTATAGGCCGCAAGAGGCAAGATGCCACCTGAACTGCAAAAATAGAAAAATTCTCCGTCACACATGCCATCATTCAACCTGCATTTAAGCCAAGAATGAAATCACTGCACAACTCTTCAAAATATAAAGCTGTGAACTTATAATTCTTAGTTTAGGACGTTGATTGTTAGTGAAACTACTGTTTTGTTATTGACCAAGATTTTATATTAAACTGTGTTCGGAAAAACATGTGAACTGTTTTCTGAAGACAATATTTGTTATTGATATATTTTTATCTACTATGAATCTGTACTTACATTTCTTTTAACCTGTTTTGAAAATTAATGAAAATACATAGTGTTGATGGATGTTAGACAGAAAAAACAGAAATTTGGAATTGATTCCATAAAATCAATTTGAAGCCAATAAATTATATAGTGTGACACTTTTAAGATCCCTTTGAAGAAATTTTAATAATAATTATGAGTAAGTCTTACTATTGCTTTTATGTACTCTCAAGGGATCTATAAACGTCATTTATTAAAATACAATGTATCTTACTTAACACTTATGCTCATACTTACTTCTTCTATTGATTCTTATATTTAATTACAGTGTATTTTAATCAATATCTTTCCAACATGTTAGTTCTAACTTCTAAATCAATTAACTAGAATGACATTCGAATTTTCAAATATATGAGTTGCTACCAGATGGTTTATTATCAATAATAAAATTACTGAAATACTGTGTATTTCATAATGTACCTACCTAAAGTACCAATACTAAAATACCACTGAAGTGTAGGACATCAATTAACCAACAAATTGTACCTATAAAATGACCAAAACCATAAACTACGAACAAGAACTAACTAATGTAGACTTTAAATGACATTTAAAGCTAGCCTCTTTAAATTTGAAAAATTTAACGTCGAAGAGGTTATTTACAGGCCCTACAATTATGACCTCTGCCACTACACCTACTACAACGAACCGTGTCTTTCTTCTCTAAGCAAGAAGGAATCCTCTTTTTCTTCGGTCTTCCAACTGGACGTTTAACCTGGGGCGGAAGGGTCCATCATCTCCAATTGGATGCATATCTCTAATCTGATCTACATTACCAATCAGACATGTTTCCTTCGTATATAGCATAACTAAATTTTAAACATGGTAGAAATTATCAGGGTACCTATGCAAATAAAGATTCCTATTAGACAATGCTATGCATGCATGGAAACAGGGTATCATATCAAGGTCCCATTGGCGACATGAGCACGTTCGATCCAAAATATTTACAACAAACTGCTCTTTACGGTGATGAATCTCAAATTCATGTTGGTTAATAGATCTGCAAAATGATTTAAACAATGTAAGATCACAAATAATGTCTAATATAATGGTAAACTTATAATATTGCAAGTCTCACCACTTACATTCATTGCTCGATTATCCCTAAATGATACTCGAATTGCATCCTCGCATATATAGAGAGTTCTGTTCAATGAAAACTCCATTTAGTACGTCGTTCATAAAACCATCTTTGAACCAAAGAACCAATAGTTTGAAGGAGACTAATGATAGGTAATTCGCGTGCTTCTTTCAAGGTGTTATTCATACTTTCATATATATTTGTAGTCATCAATGAGTACCTTTTTCTCCTAAAGAACACCCTAGCCCACCAACATTTTCCTACCTCTTCTAACTCATGCCATAGATGGAGAAAGTTCATCATGTTGTCTCGTGTAGTAATCGTACACCAAAGGTATATATGCTCTTGCACACTTGTGAAAATTGTCCTCCATTGGAATAGACTTGTGGTTTTTCTTAAGATTCTTAAACAGGTGGAATGCACATAACTCATGTTCAGCTGATTCATACACCGCATTAAAACCATTCTCTATACTTTTATGTGCATCACTAACAATTACTAGATCATTGTGTTCTCCAAATGCAGCTTTCAAATTATGAAAAAACCAAGTCCATGACTGATCATTCTCTGAATCAACAACAGCAAATGCAAGAGGAACAATCTGAGAATTACCATCGAGAGTACAAGCAGACATTAAGGTACTCAAGTATTTATTCTTCAGGGTTGTACCATCGGCAGAAATTATTGGTAAATAAAACAATATTTTCATGCATCTATTGAAGCAGCAAAAGCCATAAAATAATACTTAAATCTTCCATCATCATCTGATTCTTCGGATGTATATGTTATTGACAATAATTATATTTATTAGAAACATATTCAATATAGGGGATGTATTATCTTCAAATTGAATTTGTGAATTACACAGTATTTGATGAAGTACGTATCTGGATTGTTGCGAATTAATGCAAAGGAAAATGATGACAACATTGCATACGAAGCCTCCGGTGTGCCCCTAATATAATTCAAAGTGATCTTCCATTCTCTCCATGCCTTATCATAGCTTACATTTACATCGTGGTGAATTTTTATATAATTAATAATATCCGAAGGGCGACAAGGGGCCTTGTCATTCATTTTAAAAAATGATTTGGTGCACTCAGCAACAATCCAAGATGTTGCTTGTTTGTGGGCATCTTTAACAATATCAACTGCACACTAATGATTGCTAACAAGTTTACGAACTATCCAGACACTACTTTTCTTGAAAACAGAGGCACGCAAATACCAATTATATGTCACATCTTTACAACGAATTTCAAAAGATGTATTATTCGACCTAACGGTAGTGAATTCAAAACTATTGTTGATTGCAAGAAAATAAATGGCTTTCTTTAATACTTCTTTACTTCTAAACATTGAGCCTACATTTATTAAAATCTCTGCATGAGATGATTCAAATGCATCAAAGTCAATTACTCCACCATCAGAATTTGAATGCTTGGATGAATTTCGAGACCTTGATACATTACTGTTAACAAATACTGTATTTGAAAATGAACCAGCAGAAAAGAATCAACAACCAATAAATCATTATCAGGGATTTTAGATAGTAACAGCATAAGCCAAGAAACATCTTTATCTTCCACAATTTGTATAAGATTTGCACTACTGCATCCATCCCAATAAACTTCAACCAAGTGACAGAATGACTCGATGATGGAAATAATTTACCTTGAATACAATCGACCAATTGTTGAAAAGAAGAAGCAATAGGGACATACACGTCAACAACACGATAGTTATGAAACTTCGACGACTCTATCCAATTATCATCAAACACAGTTTTTACTCTCTGTAAAGCTATCAATAACTTTGTTAATTTGTTGAAGTAACGTTATTGATATATTGAAATAGTATAATTTAACTTTAACATTTAATAATTAAATCAACAAAAAAATCAAAACTAAAATTAATAAAATAGATAAAGAATGCTAATACAATAAATCAACCGTAAATAAGGAAATATCTTTAAAATTACGAATAATAAATAGATAATTTTAATTTAATATAATTTGAAGTTATTCTATCTTTTGAATATATAATTATAACCGTAAAAAAGGAAATATATTTAACGGTATGTATATAAGGAAATATCTTTAGGGATTTGATTGTGTTATAAGGAAATATCTTTAAAATTACGAATAATAAATAGATAAGTTTAATTTAAAATAATTTGAAGTTATTCTATCTTTTGAATATATAATTATAACCCTAAATAAGAAAATATCTTTAACCGTATGTATATAAGAAAATATCTTTAGGGATTTGATTGTTTTATCTAAACAAATTCCATAATCTTAGGGATTTGATTGTCTATTCCCATACGTGCATCCCCTTCTCAATATTTCAATCCGAAAAAAGTTGAAATAATCATCTCAATATGTCAGATTTAATTGAATTATATATAGAATTAAATATATCTAATTAATTAAACACCATAATCGTAGGGTGTTAATTATATTATAATTGGAAATAATATAGAAAGTGTAATTATTATTTCAATAATTATCATATTCTTAGAGGTTTATTGTATTTATTTTCTGAACTACAATGTATATAATAATATAGTCAATCAAAAAATAAATCTTTCTAAATATATCTAAAACAATTCAATTTATACTAACTACCTAAAATACATTGCATTTAAATATCAAACATTTAATATAGAAGAATCTGTGAAAACCAAGATACGCCAAATACACCTTAAAAAAAAAACTAAAAGCAACGTCGTGAAGGGTAAAATAGGAATATTGAAATTTTGGAAAATCGATTATACCGAAAATTGCTATTTTTTTTTTGCCATTTTTCTAACCTCTCCCCTCTTTTTTGCCATATCTCCGAACAAGACGAAAAGCATTTTGATTGATGCCTTCATCACCAGACTGGAGCCATTGTTGCAAGCCAAAGTCACCAGCTGTCACCTAAAGACATTTGGAAGATTGAATAAGGGAAGCACAATTGGTCAATGACCGTAATTTAGCCCTAAAATTGGCACAAACGGAGTGGGGAAGTAATGGGTTGGACAAGTTTGGAGCCCAAGGAAACAAAAATAATTATATGATAGAAAAAAATGGGCCCAGAAAAATAGAATTTTCGATGAGACAGGTTTCAAATCCTATCAAAAAGAACTACACGAAGGGAGAGCCGGTGATTTAAGGGTTGACGGACAACGAGTTCCACGCCTGACTCGACAAAGGATTTTGCTTTTTCAGTGCAACAAAAAATACTCCTATGTACATCGCTGAAAGATGAAGGAGAATAGAAAACTGATGCTATTCATAATGAATGAAGAAGAAGAGAGATGGGCAAACAAGATTGATGAAGGGATCGAAAACGAGATTGTGGAGCTGAAGTCGTTAGAAGTTCTGGTAGGTGCCAAAGTTGAGTTAAGGGTAATCATGGGATTTGAGGCCAAGGGCACTCTAAAACTAAAAGGGATGGATCATGGAAGAGAAGTAATCGTGATGGTGGACAGCGACGCTAGTCACAATTTCGTACATTAGAGGCTGTTTGATGACTTGAATCTGACAATACAGAGTAACTCAACTTTTGGCGTGAAGATCGGAGTATTGGGTTTTATGTCCTAAAACTCGTCAATAGTAAATGTAAACCGTTGACAGTTATTAATAAAGAGTTATTATTTCATTTTTCAATGAATAGTTATTGATTATTTTTTGTTTAATTAACCCAAATCCAATAAACTAACATCCTAAGTCGTTTTATGAGTCTTGAACAGTATGTGGAGACATACAAGGATCAATGTTTGAGATACAACTTAAAGGGTCATAGTATTAGGATAAGGTAGGTATCTTATCCTAGTAACACTATGGATTCGACCCACTTTGTATTTGATACAGATATAATGATCCAATGTGTTCGTGTAGGTGACACGCGAGTGGGGGTATCTTATGCAATGAGTTTGCATAAGATTGGACTACGAAATAGTAACCATTAGATGTAACCTCGTTGAATAGTTAAGTTTCTATTTCAAATAGGATGTCCTAGACAACTTAGTCTTAATCCTGAGTGTATTATGAACTTCTGTTCACGAGAAATTGTCCTTTCATTTGTATGGGTGAAAGTGGCCAGTTTGTCGACTCATTAAGCCTACCATTTTGGGGACAAGACCGAGTGGAAAGCTGGAAACAAAATCACACAAGATGAAATTCACTCCTTCCCGACTTTAGGGTAAGTAGATGAGTGTTCCCTTAATTGATGTCTCTAGGACTTGAACAAAGGGCCTTATCCTCTCTATGGCACGAGCAGAATTTCTGCTTATTGGTTGGACCATAATTAGGTTGTTCATTAGAGGAGCATTGGTATTTAAGGACTAAAAAGTAACCCAAGAGTAAAACGGTAATTTGATCCAACTGGAGTTATGAACACTTGTGAAGGACTAATTTGCTGTTATTGGTCTACATCCGTGGACACAAACATATCTACAGTGAGAAGAGTTCAGTTGTGAGTCTTTGGTGGACTGTAGACACAGTTAACGAATATTTATTAATGTGGTTATTGAGTTTAACCAATTAATCTCATATAGTTGTAGCTTCTGATCTGTAGGTCCATGAGGTCTCCTTCCTAGCTCGTAAAAGGGTAATGAGATTAATATATCTTAGATATAATTTAAAATGTTCAAATTGACTAAGGGAATTAATATAATGTATGGTGATACATTATAATATAAAGTTTATATTTTTTTTAATTAATGAAACTTTATATTATAAATTTAATTTTAGATATGATTCAAAATTAATTAATGAGAGAATAAAATATTTGAATGAGTTCAAGTATTGATTTAATGTGAATAAAATTCATGTTAAAACTATAGATTAAAATTAATGCGTATATGATGCACATTAAAACTATAGATTATGAGAGGATTTAATATTTGAATGTGATTCATATATGGATTTAATTAAATATAAGATATTTAATTTAGAAATTAATTAATTATAGAATTAATTAATAGTTTTGTTTAATTAAATTAAATTAAATTAATTAATTTAAAACTATAAGTTATGAGAGATATTCATTTAACTATGATTTAAATGAAATATTGATTAAATATGATTTAATTAATTTTAATTTAATTAATTAATTTGTTAATTTAATTAAAATTAAAATCAAAATTAAAATTAAAATTAAAATAACTCCCTTGTGGGAGTTATTTTTTGAAAAACGTGGAATGCTCCATGTTTTCCCAAAATTTTTCTCTAACCTCTCCTTCTTGATCCTGAAGAAGGGGAAGAGTAGAACAATTTTGTGAGTGCGCTTGCCCTACGTTTGAATTGTAGAAGGTCTCAAGAGAAAAAAAAAATCTCTCAATATTTTCTCCAAAAAAATCTCAAAGTAAATCTCTGTTGGTTCGCACAATCATTCAACTCAATTACCCAGAGAATAGGAGAGGTTCCTAGTGGTGGTGACAACATTTTGGAGTTTGGTAGAATTCAGAGTCTTCAATGAGGGTGAGTTTTTTTTTCTCTGTAGTTTTGGTTATAAAAATCATGCTTAGCCTAGATTGTTTCTGTAATTTTTTTCCAATGTATTAGTATTTTAATTTTTCCCAAATTAAATTGTGAATGGTCTTGTAATTCTTTAGCTGCGATGGGTTTTTATCCCATCACGGAGATGGTACGACAATACAAGGTCGTGGGCTATGCAAGCGTGTAGAAATTTGATTGCCAAAGATTTCAATAATTGCTAATTTGTTAACTATTGAGTTGGAAAAAATAGACGTAATCTTCGAAATGCAATGGTTATGTACAACCGGATTCATGGAAATACGTTAGCCTTCAATGACGATGGCATTCATGTCAGGATCACAACCAATAATTCTTCGTGGAGACCTTTCGTTGACCCAAGCAGAATGCTAACTCAAAACAATTACAAAGATATGGGATGAAGGTGACTAAGGTTTTTTGGTGAAATTTTAGAATTTATCAGTTGAATGTGACGACGAAAAAACAAAAGAAATGAAAGAAAAAGGGGACGAAGAAACATTGTCTATGATACAAAAACAACTTAGATAGTACGGAGGAATTTTTTAGACGCCAAAGGAATTACCACCGAGTAGAGTCGTGGATCACAGATTATTAGCAGTGGAAGGACAAAGGCCTATTAATGTTCGTCCTTGTAAATATGGCTACCTACAGAAGGAAGAAATTGAAAAGTTGGTATAAAAAATGTTGCAAGCAGGAATAATCTGATCCAGTCGCAGTCCCTACTCTAGTCTTGTTCTCCTTGTGAAAAAAAGATGGAGGTTGGAGATTTTGTGTAGATTATCGAAAACTCAATCAAGCGACGGTGGCAGACAAGTTCCCAATACCAGTGACAAAGGAATTATTGGATGAACTGAATGGAGAAACGTTTTTTTAAAATTAGATTTGCGCTCTGGTTACAACCAGATTATATTGCGAACGGAAGACATAAAAAAAAACAGAATTTCTCACCCATGAAGAACATTACGAGTTCTTGGTCATGCCTTTTGGACTCACGAACGTGCCATCCACTTTTCAATCACTAATGAATCAAGTTTTTCGTCCTTTTCTAAGATGTTTTGTTTTAGTTTTCTTTGACGATATTCTTGTCTACAACTCACATACCACAGAACATGAGAGACATTTGGGAATGATTTTTCTCGTTTTACAAGACCAAAACTATTCGCAAATAGAAAAAAATGTGTTTTCGACCGCTTTCGCATTCAATACTTGGGCCACTGGATTTCAAGCAAAGAAGTAAAGGCCGATGGTGAAAAGGTAAAGGTAATGGTAAATTGGTCGCCGCTGAAGGACGTCTCCTGTCTAAGGGGATTTCTAGGACTGACGGGGTATTATAGACGATTTGTGAAAGAATATGAAGAAATAGCAGCCTCGTTAACAAAATTATTGGAGAAAAATGATTTCAATTGGAATGATGAAGCTCACGAAGCATTTGAAAAACTAAAGCAAGCGATGGTGTCGGTACCCGTCTTGGCCTTGGCGAATTTCTCTCTATCATTCGTCATTGAAACAGATGCATCGGGGGTTGAGTTAGGGGTTGTTTTGTCACAGAATTTGCGCCAATTGCCTATTACAGCCAGAAATTGTCCTCACGACACAAACCAATTCCATTTACGAGAGAGAGTTGATGGTGGTTGTGTTAGTGGTGTAAAAATGTTAAAAATTGGGTAGAAAATTCACCGTAATCTCGGACCAAAAAGTGTTAAAAATTTTTATTAAACAACGAGAAGTGCAACCTTAGTTCCAACGAGGGTTGACAAAGTTATTGGGCTATGATTTCGAAATTCTACATCAGCCCGAACTTACAAACAAGGTAGCTGACACACTTTCTTAATGGATCAAGCAGTAGAGCTCATGGTGTTGACAGCCCCTGGAATCGTTGATGTGAAGACGGTGTTGAAGAAGGTGGAAGAGGATGACTTACAGAAAATAATTCAGACTTTACAAAACAATCCGGATGGAAAAGTGAACTATCATCTTGAAAATGGTCGGCTCATGTATAAAGGAAGGTTAGTATTATTTAAGACTTCTAGTCTCATTCCATCATTGTGATACGAACCAAGAAATCACAATTCCATCAACTGTACTTGTCATAGATTTTTCATGCATACTTTAGTGGGTTTTAATTAATTTTCAGAACTTAGTGTTAAATTTAAGTTTTTAAATTATGGCATTTGAGTTTTAAATTGTTATGGAAAATATGGAATTTGCTTTTAATGAAAATGCATTGAAGATGAAAACAAATAAAAGATGGAGGCTATCCTTAATGAAGAAGCATTGAAGATGGTAGTTGGAAGATGAAGGTTGGAAGTTTGAAAGACTACTTTAATGTGTTATTTTGACTTAGTGTACTTATATTAAATGGTTTGGAATCTCTACAAGACTATATATAAAGACTCATATGTAATAAGAAGAATTTGGATAAATGATATTAGAAAATTCTAAAATGTAGAATTTTGTTGTTGTGTGTTCTTGTGATAGAATGCATGAATATTTGGAGCATTCAATTGAGAATTGATCTAACTTACTTGTGGAGTGCTTTGAAGATTGAGGATTGATGGGAGTTTCTAACTTTGTCCAATCCTTGGTTCATTAGATCATCTAAGTAATCTGTCATCTAGTCATTCTTAGGTGTTGATTCCATATTTGTTTTGGGGCTGTTGGGGTTGAGTTCTTTGGGTTTTGTTGTTTAGCATGGTTCTTAGATCCATGCCCAGGGGTTTCATATCACATTGTTACATACTTTTCATGATTCGATGCTAGGTGGACATTCAGGTTTCTTAAGAACATACAAGCGAATTTACGACGAACTGTGTTGGAAAGGAATGAAGGTCGACATCAAGAGGTATGTTGAGCAGTGTGTTACATGCCAAAGAAATAAAATCGAATCGGCCTCACCAGCGAGTTTATTGCAGGCACTGCCCTTACCAGAATTGATATTGGAAGGTTAGACCATGGATTTCGTAAAAGGATTGCCAAAAGCCAATGGAGTAAATGTAATCATGGTTGTGGTGAATCGCTTAAGTAAGTTTGTTCATTTCGTCACACTTACACATCCTTTATCAGCAAAGCAATTGGTGGAAGAGTTCATTAAAATAATTGTAAGTAAACATTGGGTGCCTAAATCAATCGTAACGAACCGCGACAAGATATTCCTAAGTAATTTTTTGAAGGAGTTGTATGCGGCAATGGAGGCATCCTCAAAAGGAGTACGACGTTTCATCTACAAATGAATGGGCAAACCGAAAGAGTCAATCATTGTCTAGAGACTTATTTGTGTTGTTTTTGTAATGAGCAATCGAACAAATGGCATAAATGCATTTTGTGGGCTGAATTATGGTACAATACTACATTTCATGCATCGTCCAAGGTCACGCCCTTCCAAATTGTGTTCGAAAGACTTCCACCTCCGATGGTGTCATATGGAATTACAAAATCTTCCAATAATAGTGTGGAACAAATGTTGAAGGAGAGAGACTTAACTATAGGAGCGTTAAAAGAAAACCTTACAGTGGCTCAAAACCGGATGAAGAAGATGGCAGATATGAAAAGGAGAGAAGTAAAATTAAAAATTGGATAGGAGGTCTATTTGAAATTATGTCCATATTGCCAACGCTCCTTAGCAAGAAAGAAAAATGAGAAACTATCTCCCAAATACTTTGGGTCGTATAAAGTAGTGGAAGTGATAGGAGAGGTAGCATATCGCTTAGAACTTCCGTCGGAAGCAAAAATACATGATGTTTTTCATGTCTCTCAACTCAAACTCAACTTGGGAAAAGCTCCAAAGGTCCAACATATGGCTTTGATGTTGACGGAAGAATTCAAGCTTCAATTAGATCCAGAAGTCGTTTTAGGAGTAAGATGGAACAGTGATTTAGGAGCAAATGAATGGTTAGTTCATTGGAAGGGGCTACTGAAGAGTGAAGCTACATGGGAATCAGTTTACCAAATGAAACAACAATTTTCAACTTTCCACCTTGAGGACAAGGTGATTCTCGAGCCCAAGGGTATTGTTAGGCCTCAAATCATCCACACTTACAAAAGAAAGGGTAAGAAGGAAAATTGTCATATAATTGTCAGGACAAACGAAAAGGGAGAGAAAGAAAACACCTAGAGGGGCCCACGTGCACTGTTGGTAGGAATATAAATAGAATGTTTTTGGGGATTGCTGTAATGAGGTTTTTGAGTAGTAAAAGTTGTTGTAGCTTTGAACGGAGAAGTTTCCAGCCTTCTCAAAGAAGCTGGGTTTATTGTTGTTTTTCCCTGCATTGTTCTTGCTTGACTCTATCTTGTAGACCTTTAGTTGATCATATATATAAATATTGCAGAGTGTCGCCTCTGTTTCTTCCTATTGTTGGACTTTTTTGTGTTAAGGGTGCCTAACAGCAGCATCCCAACGTACTATCTCATTTGATAAACGTATTGCACAGTACGTAGAAGCTGCTGGATTTCTTGGGGTTTCTCAAATAGGATTTGTCCAATTAGATTGACATCTCATTAGTGCTTTGGGGAAGCGTTTGAGACCCAAGATCCACACATTTCATATGCCTTGTGGGGGAATGTATCATTACTCTACAGGATGTCGTGATCCAATTAGGGCTTCCTACGAACGGAGAGCCTGTTACAGGATCGTTGATGTATAATTGGAAACATCAAAGGTCAAAGTTTGTGAAGATTTTTTGAAAGTTCTGCCACCTGACATGAAAGGTCAAAGATTAAGTCTTCCATGGTTAGCAGAACAGTTTACTGAATTGGCATCCGATGCCGACGCCGTCAATATCCAGAGATATGCTCGTGCCTACATAATGTTGTTGGATTTTATGTTCTAAAACTCGTAGATAGTAAATGTAATTTGTTGATCATTGACCGTTATTAATAAAGAGTTGTTGATTATTTTAATTATTTTTGTCTTATTAACCCAAATCCAATAAACTAACATCCTAAGCTGATTTATGAGTCTTGAACTGTATGTGGAGACATACAGAGATCAATGTTGGAGATAAAGCTTAAAGAGTCCACTGTAGTATAGGGATAAGGTTGGGTATCTTATCCTAGTAACACTATGGATATGACCCACTTTGTTTTTATGATTCAACCATAATGATCCAATGTGTTCGTATAGGTGACACACGAGTTGGAGTATCCTATGTAAGGAGTTTGCATAAGACTGGACCACGAAATAGTAACCATTACATGTAACTCTGTTGACTAGGTATGTTTCTATTTCAATAGAATGACTTTGGCAACTTAGTCTCACTACTACAAAAAAAGTTTTACTTGACAGTGAAAAACTGTCGAGTAAAAGATTACTTGACGGTTTTAAATCCGTCAAATAATCCAGTGTCAAGAATAAGCATTTTTTTCTTGATAGTGCAAAACTGTCAAGAATAAGAGTTTACTTGACAGCTATCCACTGTGAAGAATAAAGCTTTACTTGACAGTTTTTCACTGTCAAGTAATCCAGTGTCAAGAATAAGGAAAAGTTTAATTTTGACGCTTTTTTACTATCAAGTTTTAGACTATACTTGACAGTGTTTCACCGTCAAGTTAATTGTGTATTTTTTTTAAAAAAATAATATTTATTGTACCCTATATTTGCCCATATTTTGCACCTGTATTGGCAGTCCTAAACCTGTATATATACAATGTAAAGATAAGAACCAAGTGCATACATTCATTGCATTTTACATATCCAACTCTTGAATCAAATTGAGAAAGTAATAAACCACATAACTAAACTTTAAATTTTGAATATAGTGTAGTAGCAAAGAGTAACAACAAAGTCTTACTACCAAAGTACATACATCGAACTTCCTAACTTTACTAGGATGATTCTAGACTTCACACGTCAAACAGTTTTAGCAGCAACTAATTGACAGAAACCAAATAATGTAGATGCAGAAACTGACGGTTGTCTTGTTTGTCACTGGCATTCTCAACTTCCTCCATGGATGGATCATCACCATCCAAACCAAAACATCAGTGAGCTTCATCAACTTTAGTTTATTCTCCTCAGGAAATGCTAACTTGGACAAAATGAAATATAAAGCCTATTACCCTATCAACAATTTCTTTCTAGTTTATTCACAGAATGCCTCACTAATAATCATGGCTTTATAAGCTAATAAGACATTGACAATTCTAGCATAACAAACAGTTATTAGTATTACGCTAACATGCATTTGACTCCAGAAAATCAAACTAAATTAACCTAAACATTCCATGTTGCAAAGACTAAGGTAATTAGATTGGGGTTATAGAGTGGAAATAGGCTGCAATAGAAGACGAATAAAATATAAAAAAATAAAAAAATGAAAGTATCAGCTTTCTTTGCAACTATAATTTTACATTGGAAAATTCTTCAATGAAGAAATCAGGAAGAGAGTTTTCAATGAAGGTCATTTATTGGACTTCCTTTGATTAATTGTGAAAGCATCTTACATGGACTTTACAAGTAATATTTCTTGATAAAGTAGGTAGGAAAAAAACAAAACTTTAGTCCAACACATAGTTGCCCTTTGATGTGCATAAATTAACAAACCTAGAGAAGAGCCTCATTCTCCATGTTCAATCTTTTGTTGACTCTAACTATGAAAGAATTAAGTATAGAAAGGACATGCTTCAGATATGTTTCCTTCATGATACTATTATTGATGTTGGATGTGGTGTACATTCTCCTCTTTTAACATGGACAGATAAAAGAGAATTAAATAACAACATAGAAACAGAAACAAACACATAAATTTAACCTTAGAACAATGGGAAACTTAAGCTTCATTGGCTATCTTAATTTCAATCAAACATCAAATATGACACAGACTTAAACTCGAGAACTACAACATGTAATTAACAAACATTTCCAAATTATAATACGTATTTCACAGTAAACTTGAGGAAAAACTAACTCAAATAGTCTATCTAAATGATATATAAAACCATTTAACTGAGAGCTTATAAATGTCAACCAAATTGCTCAACAAAACTATGAATCAGTCAACATAATAATTTTGATTTAAGAGATCGTTAAAAGAGAGACCACCAACAATGTCAATGCCAGCTAAAATAGCAACTTGGACAGAGTATGTATAACTAGAATGTGGTGTAGAAGTAATTATGTCCAGACCCTCTCAATCTAAAAAATATATATACATCCATTTGCTCCATATGTGTTATCTAATACTGGAAAAGAATAAATTTAGGTTTTCTCCGTATGTGTTATCTAATATGGAATTAAAAACAACAAAATGCTTAAATATACTTAAGGAACCCAGGTAACCCAAAAATAATTATTACTGAAGATTTAAAAGGTTCATGAAGATTTTATTGCTGCAAATAGTCCAGTATCCACATCAAGTGAAAAAACTGAATTCTTCATACAATTATACCTTACACATATGACTCAGCCCAAATTTTCAAAATTAATGGCGCTTCATTTTCTGGAATAAATTTGCCACTTTAGGTGATAATCTTGGCAGAATTTAAATAGTTGTTGCATGGAAAAAGCCAATAATCAATGTTCAGAAGGAAGAAAAAAGTAATGATATAATTACAATACTTCACAATCTAAACATACTTTTCATCCCAATAAGGAAGAAAAAGTTGTGATCTTTTTTAATTCGTATTACTCATTTACGGTTAATGATAACACATAAAAAGGTTTTATAATTACAGAGCAATGCTAGCATTTACTTTTACTTACATTTGTGAATTTGTACAGCTTATAGCCTCAGCCAACACAGTTTACATAATTTTTGTACGCCACAATTTGTCTGCTACAATGTGCAATCCTCAGAGCATCATCCTCTCTTCCAATGCTCCAAAAGAAATGTTTATCCTATATGAAGAACTCGAAAACGTAAGTGAGCATAAACAATACTTGTCTCTCTCTGACTCACCTCCAGTAGAGAAGTTGAAGCCTCCAAAAGACTCAACAGTTAGAATCATGAAACTATTGCTAGTTATCACATTTAATTACTATAACAAGTTAAAGAAAGCTGCAAAACTTACTTATAAACTAAACTATTGCAATTCCTTTGTTCATATTGGTTTTGACTGTCTATGATATGATGGGACGTTAACGAGTGCATAAGTACTTATGATATTGGCAAAACGATTTGAATACAAAATTAAAAAGTATGAGTATCTCCTCGATTTCCACAATACTGCCTTAATAGAAACGAATTAAAATTCTCAGGTTAATGACTAAGGGAAAGTTGAATCCAAGGCCTTGCAAGATGATGTTGAGTACTTTAAGAACCTCTACAGTTCTCAACCTTTAAACACTGCATCAAATTAAAATTGCATAGGTATTAAGCAGTTAAAAGTTTAACCTAACCTATCTTAACCGAGTACTAACCCACTTCTCTCAAGCACCTTGAGCAATACATAAAAGTTTTTTAAAACCAATTTTAATTTTTCCATTTGGAAAAGCTAGAAATGGGAACTCTAATTTCTTTTAACTCGCATCATCTGTCATCTCTTTATCTTTAACCATTATGATTTCCATATCTCTAACATCTTGCTTTAAAACATTTCCAAGTCTAGCAATGGCCTCAGTCTGCTGGTGCAAAACCTGCACACGACATGGAGACGTAGCATACACAAAGTTGGTTAATAAATTTGACAATAGCATAATGTTTATTTCCAGCAGAACTACAAGTGAAAAAGCAAGCTCCAAACCTTATATGATCATTACCTCCTGCATATCAACAAGACTCTGTTCATATAAAGAGTATCAAGTTGAAAATTGATAGACAAACAATTCAAAAACAAGCCAACTATTTGCATTGAGAAGTAAAATAGTATGTTTACCTTAAGAACATAGCAGTCCAAACTTTTTTATTATGTCGTTTCCGAAAAATGTAAAGTTCTTCAATTGCAATTAATATGTCTGTCACATTCTTCAAAATTGTCACCATTGCAATATTTATATATTTCAAACTGAAACCATAAAGCCCAAATTTTGTCAAGGGTACTCAAAAGAACCAAACAAAAGAAAAAAATTCACAAAGAGATTGACATCCCAAAGATTGCACACCAAAACAATTTCACAAGTGGAAAAAAAATAACATAATCAACGTTAAAAATCAACAAATTCAAGAGCATTCTTACTTCGAGCATTTGGGACAAAGCCAAGATCCAATTGGAATCCTAACAACGTTCAGAGATACACATTTCATAAGAAATTCCTTATCACATCTAACACACAACAGAGGTTGGGTAAGATTTTTACCATTAAAGACTTTCATTGGATTAGGGCTTCGCCACCTAATAGCCAACGGAGGTCAGGGTTTGAGTGCTAGTGTTCGCATCTAGTCCCCATTCACGTGGAGTGCAGGTTCACATCCAGTTGTTGTTCGCGTGTTCGCGTTTGAGTTCATGTCCTGTCCCATTCGCGTCCCATTCACGTGGACTGCTGGTTCCTGTCGTGTTTGTGTCCCATCATCGTCGTTCACAGGGAGTTTTTTAGAGTTCAGGGATTCAATTGTTGTTGGAAAATAGAAGGAAAAGAAGAAGAAAAATAAATAAATAAGGGTTTGTAAGAGAGAAAGCGTACTGGAGTTCGTGCAGGTCAACGAAGTTCATGTGGGTTGTCGTCGTTCGAGTGGATCGTCGCCTCGTCGTTCATTGTTGCCTAGTGGAGAGGTGTGTTATTGGAGGGAGATGTGCGTTCATCGATGGAGGAGAAGCTTCTTTGCAGAAAAACCTAAACTCAATTTGCAAAGGAAAAGGGAAAAGGAAATGAAAGAAGAAAAGAACGACATACCTTTCGCATTTTCCACCAAATGATTTTTTTTGTTTTAATTCAACCCTATTACTTGATGGGTAAAATCTGTCAAGTAAAAACACACTAAACTTTACAGGTAAAAACTGTCAAGTATTGAAAAAAATTCAGCAAAAAAATACAAGTTTTTCCCTTTTGTTTATTCTTGACGGTTTTTAACTTTACTTGACGGTTTTGTATAAAACCGTCAAGAATAGTAAATTTCAAACTGTCAAGTATTCCCTTTTTTGTAGTAGTGTCTTAATCCTAAGTGTATTATGAACTTCTGTTCACGAGGGATTGTCCTTTGATTTATACGAATGAGAGTGACCAGATTGTCGACTCAATAAGCGTACCATTTTGGAGACAAGACCGAGTAGAGAGCTGGAAACATAATCACACAAGACAAAATTCACTCCTTTCCAACTTAAGGATAAGTAGATGAGTGTTCCCTTAAGTGGTGGCTCCGAAACTTGAACAAAGGGCCCTACCCTCTCTATGGCATAAGAGGGATTTTTATTTATTGGTTGGACCATAAACATGTTTTTCATTATAGGAGTAGTGGTATTTAAGAACTAAGTAGTAATCTAGGGGTAAAATGGTAATTTGACCCAGCTGGTGTCACGAACACTTGTGAAGGACTAACTTGTTGTTATTGGTCTATATCCGTGGACATAAAAATATATCTACAGTGGAAAGAGTTCAACTGTGAGTCTTTAGTAGAGTGTACACACAATTAACGGATATTGATTAATATGGTTAATGAGTTTAGCCAATTAATCTCATATCGTTATAGCTTCTGATCTGTAGGTCCATTAGGTCCCCTTCCTAGTTTGAAAAGGGTAATTGGTTAATATATCTTGGATATAATTCGAAATGTTCAAACTTAGGAAATTATCTCACAATTCTCTTTAACTTTATTTTCTTGTTCTACAAGAAAAAGGGGTTATAAATAGGCATCTTTGTGTTTTAATAAACACACAAGATAATAAAAAAAAAAAAAAAAAAGGTAGAGTTCCTATTTTTCTTTTTCTCTGCAATTTTCTCTCCAAAAGTTTACAAGTCTCAAAAAGGTTCTCACAAACCAAACCTCATCTACTCAGAGGATAGGAAAGATTCCAAGTGGTGGTGACCTCACACATTTTGTGATTTGTAGATTCAGAGTCGACAATGAAAGTAAGTTTCAATTTTTTCTATGAACTTTTATTTATTTTCTTATATGCAGGCTTGACCTTATTATTTTACATAAATTGTTTTTGTAATTATTTTCAATGTATTGGTATTTTTATTTTTCCAATTAAATTTGAGTAATAGTCCTGTTAAATCTTCTGATGCGCAAAGGCTCTTATCCCTTCAAATGCAACTTATTGGAGACTTTTTGTTCGTCGACAAGTCAAACACCTTGGTATATTGCATGTTTCTGCCACTTCTAGGCAATTTCGATCAAGTCGGTACGTACTCGTGGGGTGCTGCATGCCTTGCATGGTTATATAGGGAACTGTGTCGAGCTAGTAATGCAAAATCATTGAAAATAGTTGGGACAGTAATACTGTTGCAAGTATGAGCATACGATAGATTTAATATTGTAGCACCACAAGTTGCATTAAAGATCCCGGTTGATCGTCCACTGAGCTTCAGGTATTATTTTATTTATAAATTTATTTTTAATAATTTTCTTTAATTAGATAATTTTAAATATTTTTTAAAAATATGTAGATAGAGTGGTGTCCTACTAACATCAGAACAATCAGCAAATATGTTGTTAACATATCGACATATATTTGACTGACTGATGCACACTCAAGTATGGTAACGTATCCAAATGAATAATGCATATTTTTTGTTTTCTGCTTATGTTCATTTTTTTTTTTTGTTTTACAGATTAATTGGACATCATACACACATGATATAATGACCTTACTACATGCACGATGTTATAATGGTCAACAAGTTTGGACGTATTTTGGCCCTTTGATATGCTTATATATTGTAAAGTGACATTTACTAAATAGTATGTTACGACAGTTCGGTATGCATCAAATTGTGCCATTGTTGTGCTATATAGGTCGGACACTACACCAAATTGATTTAAGAGGTAAACACGATCAATATTGACGTAAAATCCATGATAAAAATAACACGATGTGACATGACCATCATCAATGTGTTGCACAAGGAGAAGAAACACATAACCCAACTGTATCAGACAACTATTTTTCCTAGTACAATTCAATTACGAGACGATTTATCACACCTAATAGCGCTTACTATTATTACATGGTAAGAATATTAATATGATATGTTTTAAAAATTATATGATATGAAAATTATTTAATGTTATTATATTTAATCGTGCAGAATAATTTTGTTCAAGACGTACACAAGTACTCGGTGAAACACGATTTATCAAATCTAAGTTCAATGTGTGATCAAGCCTTAGTAGATGTAGAACAAATTATTCAGCAAACAAGACGACTCAATGTTGCAGACACGGATTGAAAACGTATTCGACGTAGACGACAACGACAGGACGAAGATGTTACAGGGGAGATGTGGATCATGCTTGATTGTAATTCAAATTTTTAATTCCTTAGACCTTTTTCTTTCATGTGTGATTAATTTTGGACTGCTGGGCTAAGTGGATGAGATAAGAAAATAATATCAAGTTTATAAATGTCAAATAAACTTTATTTCTGCTAATCACATCTGAATATAAAAATAAGAGAAGAAAAATGATAATTATACTAATTTATGTATAAATTAAAATAAATAGTTATAATAACTACATTAAAATGATAAATTAGGTAAATTTGATTAATAACTAAACCTTAAGTTAGATTAGTACTTTATTTTGAGCGAAAAGAAAATCCTAGGAAGCTTAAAGAAAATAAGGATAAAATATAACCATTGCTTCAATAAAAAAGTAAAAAAAGAAAATTAATATAGAAGTCGTGTACCCGATTCACAACTGCAGTCTGGATTTTGGTCAATCTTGACCCACGTAGGCGATGACTAGACTAATGGAAGTTGTGTACTCTATGAATAGTAAAACAACAACATTTTTTACAATAGTTTCAATCACCACCCTATTTTTGTTTTTTCTTTCACAACTACCTTATTTTTGTCATTAGTTTAAAAAATAACATTATTCTTGAAATTAGTCCCTTTTCCAACTCTTTTACCAACTTAAATTGTTCCAAACTCCCTTATTAATGTAATTAAATCTCTAAGGATGTAAAATGTGTTTCAAGCTTCATTTACACAACTTGAGGAACATTAGAGTAAGTAGAAAAGAAGTGAGGGCTTACAATCTAGTTCAAAATGATGCAAAACTTTCTAAACTTACCCAAACAATCCCAAAACGTTATGTATGATTAGAGTTTTTAAACACAAACAAAAGTATAAGTTCTTTTTAAGTTTCAATTCATTCATTATGATTTTTTTAAAAAAATCAATTTTGACATTACAAACCTGCAAATCAATTTAGACTAACTTACTGAGCTTCTACTCTCCAAAATCAAATGTTAGCTACTATGGAAGAAGAAGAAAAAAAGGAAGCTTCAGAATGGTCTTCAATGGTGCTCCCTGTTGGGTTTTATGTCCTAAAACTCGTAGATAGTAAATGTAAATCGTTGACTGTTAAGTAGGTTGTTTATTAGAGGAGCACTAATATTTAAGGACTAAGAAGTAACCCAGGGGTAAAACGGTAATTTGATCCATGTGAAGTTACGAACACTAGTGAAGGACTAACTTGCTATTATTGGTCTACATCCGTGGACACATAAATATATCTACAGTGAGAAGAGTTCAGCTGTGAGTCTTTGGTGGAGTATACACACAGTTAACGAATATTGATTAATGTGGTTAATGAGTTTAGTCAATTAATCTCATATCGTTTTAACTTCTGATCTTTAGGTTCATGAGGTCTCCTTCCTAGCTCGTAAAGGGTAATGAGATTAATATATCTTGGATATAATTTGAAATGTTCAAATTGACTAAGGGAATTAATATAATGTATAGTGATACATTATAATATAAAGTTTAAATATTATTTTAATTAATGAAACTTTATATTATAAATTTTAATTTTGGATATGATTCAAAATTAATTAATGAGAGAATAAAATATTTGAATGAGTTTAAATATTGATTTAATGTGAATAAAATTCATATTAAAACTATAGATTAAAATTAATGCGTATATGATGCACATTAAAACTATAAATTATGAGAGGATTTAATATTTAAACGTGATTCATATATGGATTTAATTAAATATAAGATATTTAATTTTAAAATTAATTAATTAGAGAATTAATTAGATTTAATTAAATTAGATTTAATTAAATTAATTAAATTAAAACTATACGTTATATGAAAGATATTCATTTAAGTATGATTTAAATGAAATATTGATTAAATATGATTTAATTAATTTTAATTTAATTTAATTATTTAATTAATTAATTTAATTTTAATTTAATTGAAATTAAAATTAAAATTAAAATTAAATAACTCCCTTGTGCGAATTATTTTTTGGTAAACGTAGAATGCTCCCACGTTTTCCCAAATTTTTCTTTAACCTCCTAGAGCGAAACACTTCTGTGAGTGTGCTTGAAACCCTACATCTGAATTGCAGAAGGTCTGTAGAGAAAAAAAAATCTCTCAATATTTTCTCCAAAAAAATTCTCAAAGTAAATCCCTGTTGGTTTCCACAATCCTTCAACCTCAATTACTCAAAGAATAGGAGAGGTTCCTAGTGGTGGTGACAACATTTTGAAGTTTGGTACAATTCAGAGTTTTTAACGAGGGTGAGTTTTTTTTCTATGTAGTTTTGTTTATAAAAATCATGCTTAGCCTAGATTGTTTCTGTAATTTTTTTTCAATGTATTAGTATTTTAATTTTTACCAAATTAAAATTGTGAATGGCCTTATAATTCTTCAGATGTGATGGTTTTTATCCCATCACTCCCAACACTGCAATATATTGAAAGAATTCAGTATAATACTAAACAATGCTAAAGATAAGAATTCAGTATAATACCAAACAATGCTAAATATTAGAAATTCAGTATAATACTAAACAATATTGAAGATGTTGACATCTATCTGTAATGTTTATGCTCCCCTTGATATTTCTCTCTCACTTATAAACATTATAGACTATGCAATGCCTTTTTTTGCTTACCTGCAGCTCCAGATTCTTATAATTTGAGTATCGCTCATTATTATAAATTTAACAGGATTTACATTTTACACAGAGATACCATTATCCTATCATGTTCTTATCATTAGTTAGTTCCATCTTTTGTTCACCAATATTTTTTTTGTTCTTAGATTTACTATTGGGATCTCTTAGATCAATTTACAAATTGATTACAAGGAATACATTTTTTTCGCTTAAACGATGAAAAACTTAATGTTTTCTGTATATATGTCCATCTACAAAATATTCCAGCTCTCCAAATTCTCTAAACACAATCCTCAAAACAACGAAATGAAAACTGAAATATAGGCATTGGAGTAAAGATTAAATCATCGTAGCAGAAGTCTAGCACAATTCTCTAAACGTGCGTTCTTGTTTTGGGACGTTCGAACGTCGGAGTATTCTTCGGATCATTCTTTCCAATTCTGAAATTAGCATCAATAAAAGATAATTCCATAACCGTAGGGTAGGATACAAAAGTTAATCTAAATAACCCCACAGCTTCATGCCCTATTTCACAATTGTAGAACACAACAAATGAAAATCCCAATATAAACTGCAAGTCCAAGAAATATCTTTCAACTACGTGAAAGAAAAGGATAGGGATTGAGTTACCTGAGATCGAGTTTCTGGCGCGATAAAAAACGGCAGGAAGGAAGATGGCGATCGTGTGAGGGAGACGATCGTGTGAGTGCGAGAAACAAAACCTTGGACACACACATTTCAGAACTCTTTTGTAATTAATTATGTGGTTTTTATTTTTATTATTTTTTATTTTTATCTTTTAACATTTTCCATATACTATTTTATTTACTTGTGGGGAAAAATCCCTAAATACAAGTACTATTTTCTACCTGCGTTATTAATGGTTGGATCACATACTTTCCGAGTAAAAAAATGAGTGAAGTTATAACTTTCTACTTACACACTTTTTGAGTCAAACAATGAGTAAGGTTATAACTTCCGAGCAAAACTTAGGTGATTGATGGGCTGTTTCTATCTTTTGCAGCCCAGCCACGTGTCACAATCCTATTGGTTTTACATTATATTTATTTATTTATTGAAATAATAAATACAGTTAAACTTTCCATTTTTCAAGATTTTTTTTAACCTCTTTCCATTTTCTCTCTCCTTTTTTTTTGTCGTGTCGTTTCTCCTCTTTTTTTTAAATAATTTTTTTTTCATTTCCATTTCTACTTCTTTTTATTTTAAATAAACTAATTTT
>JBBPDJ010000002.1:6487031-6503295 GCA_037974625.1 Cucumis cinereus | reverse complement strand
GAATCACGACGGGGGACGGACGGTGTGGGCATGCGGCCATAGGTACAGGCACCCTGGACAAGCATGACCGACACACCGTGCGTGGCGTGCACGACCCATGGCCCACGACCCAACTTTCCCTGCTATTTTTACATCTCCTCACTGCTATATAAACTCTCATTCTCTTCATGTTTTATTCATTCGAAATCCACTTCTTTACTTCTCTTCTCACACTCTATTCCCGCCTTACGCTTTTTGTGTTTGTGTTTTTAAACAAAAAAAAGTGTCTCATTTTTCGAGCAATTTTTTCATTCCAAATCCACTTCTTTACTTCCCTTCTCACGCTCTATTCTCGCCTTACGCTTTTTGTGTTTGTGTTTTTAAACAAAAAAAGTGTCTCATTTTTCGAACAATTTTTCCATTGTGTTAGTTTTCCGATCGATTTCGGTGCAATTTCAATCGACGTACCGACTGTTTTATCCTGAAAACGTCGCACTGTTTGCACACTATAGCAGAGCCGTGAAACGTCTTAAAGAGAGCGAGCGAGATCCGCGACTCAGCCGCTTGTCCTAGCTTGTTTTTGTTTTCCTAATTTGGCATATTTCGAGTTTATATTATATATATATATAGTAGTTAATATTTAGTTTAAACCTAATATCTAGTTACTATTTAGTTTAAACCTAATACATTGTTTGGTATATTTAGGATATATTGTAGTATATTGAGGGTTATCTTTGTAGGGTATATGATATATAAAAATATATATCACATTTATGCAAAAATTGGGGTATATTATAATGAGATGTATCATAAAATATAGGAATTTATTATAAATACTAGAGTATATATTTATAATATAAATGTGTGATATACATACACTAAATATTAAGGTATATGTTTGATAAAATTATATTACATTTATGCATCTAATATATACACTGAGATATATATTATTTTACAAATAATAAAATATAGGAAAATATTACAAATAGTAGAGTACATATGTAATATAAGTTTCTTACAAATTTGTTAACAAACAAACATCTCAATATGTTTCAAATAAAAAGTATAAAAATCAAACAAACAAGTTATCAACACTTCAAACATACCTATCAACTTGTAAAAAACGAAAATGAACTTGTCGGTTTATGAATCTAACAAAAATTATCGCATAAAATAATGATAAGTCAATATTATCCGATCTTTTAGCATATGCAAGAGATTGATTGGTGTTTGTGGATTTTAGTCGATATTAGCCGATAATGATTCTGCCGAATTTGGAGAACATGATAAACTAATGTAAATACAAAAATAATTGACTATATTGTTTCTCTCTCCAAATTCAAAAATAATAAATCTTTACAAATTATTGCAATGATAATAATTATACATTCTCTCTCCAAAATAAGAAATATCCTAAACCTAAATATGAAAAATATTGTTAAAATGATATTTTAGACTAAAAACCACATTAAATTTTATTAATAAAAATATCTCAATATTTAGACCATTCAAAAAATAAGTTTTGAAAAAACATTAAATATCTAAATATCCTTTCATTATAAGCCAATTGTGGGCTATTGTGCAAATTCAGAAAGCCCATCAAACGTTGAGATCTCAAAAGATCCAAGCCATCAAATCAACAATGAACATTGACCGTCAGATCTAGGTTAAATCGAAACCCTAACCCCCAAATTACATATATAATGCAAACCACGGCCATTTTCATCTTCTACCAGCCTTCTAAGCTCCCCAGGAGTTGTCCAAAACCCTAAAAGAAGTTTCTTAGCATTACACAGAGGTTAAAGAGACGGCGTAGCTTAGCTGTCCGCCTTGGCAGAGCATCCAGCTTCGTCTTGGCCCTCAGTTTTGCTTTTTTTTCTTTCTTCTGTAACCCCCTTTTTTGTTGTATCTTAGAATTTTACCTATTTCAATGGCTATCAAACCCACCAAGGCTGAAAAGAAGGTCGCGTACGACTCCAAGCTCTGCCAGCTTCTCGATGAGTACAGCCAGGTCTTGGTTGTGGCCGCTGACAATGTTGGATCCAACCAGCTCCAGAACATTAGGAAGGGTCTCCGTGGCGATTCCATTGTGCTCATGGGGAAAAACACCATGATGAAGCGCTCTGTGAGGATCCACTCTGAGCAGACTGGTAACAAGGCTTACCTCAACCTTCTTCCCCTTCTTGTGGTAAGTAAAGTTTTGGGGTCTTATATTTAGATTCTAATGTCCATATCTATGGTTGTTTTTTAGAGTTCCTATCTGCTAATTCTCTTCACAAATGGAGCTTTTGACATTGTACATGTGTTTGGTTGTTACAGGGCAACGTTGGTTTGATCTTCACCAAGGGTGATTTGAAGGAAGTCAGTGAAGAGGTGGCCAAATACAAGGTTTGTTCACTTTATGCTGTTCTCTTTGTTGTTTACATTGGTATCACGAGGCCACTTTAAATTTGAGATTTTTAGCATCACTTTGCTTAGCGTTGAATTATTGCGACTATTGTAATGTATATTTCACACCTTCAAGCTTAAACGTTATTGCCGTTGAATTCTGTTGAATAGTGTTGAATGATTGACAATCATAATGAACATTTTACACCAATTATTCGCATGGACACCCTCTCTCGTTCACAATGTAGCACACTAGGTATGTTTACTGGTTGTACTAAGTCAATATGGGTTCTTTTATCAACATCTGTCGCATTGGCTGTGTGTATGTGTCTCGTCTATGTAACCATGGATCTTGGGCTTGAGACCATTATTAGTTGTCAGTATTGCTTTAACATGTATGTAGATCTTGGATTTAGGAATTTAGGAGTCGTGAACACATTCTTGTATTGAAGTTTACTGGCATGCTTTTGTTTTGCCGTGAATTTTTAGGTTGATAATGTAGCATTAGTTATGGTTATTGTTTTGGTAATAGCATTCATGTCACATGTGTTTTGGGCTGGTAATAGGATTTCATAGACGATCTATATTCTTTTGTTCTTTTGTTTTCTTAACCTTGCAGGTTGGAGCTCCTGCTCGTGTTGGTTTGGTTGCTCCAATTGATGTCATCGTCCCACCAGGCAACACTGGGCTTGATCCATCTCAGACCTCTTTCTTCCAGGTTTGTAAATTTGATTATAAAGTAGCAACCCTTTTTCATGACTGTGATCTAAGATTTTGAATTCTTCTCCTTGCAGGTTCTTAACATTCCAACCAAGATTAACAAGGGTACTGTTGAAATTATCACTCCTGTGGAGCTCATTAAGAAGGGTGATAAGGTTGGATCTTCTGAGGCTGCTCTCCTTGCCAAGCTAGGAATCAGGCCATTCTCGTATGGTCTGGTTGTCCTCTCTGTTTATGACAACGGATCAGTCTTTAGCCCTCAGGTGCTTGATCTGACTGAGGATGATCTCCTTGAGAAGTTTGCATTGGGTGTTTCCATGGTTACATCCCTTTCATTGGCCATTTCATACCCAACTCTGGCTGCTGCACCACACATGCTCATCAATGCATACAAAAACCTTCTTGCTGTTGCAGTTGCTACTGACTATTCCTTCCCCCAGGCTGAGAAAGTTAAAGAGTATCTTGCGGTATGTGCCCCATTTGATTGAGTTCTCTTGGTTGGCTTATATTATTGTTACATGAATCTATTAAAAGTTTGGTTTGGCTGTTGTGGCTGACAAAATTACCAATGGGATTCTCTTTAACTTACAGGATCCTAGCAAGTTTGCTGTTGCTGTGGCCGTGTCTGCTGCTGATTCTGGGTCTGCCCCAGCAGCTGCTGCAGCTGTGGAGGAGAAGAAGGAAGAGCCAGCTGAGGAGTCTGATGACGACATGGGTTTCAGCTTGTTTGATTAGTCTGTATGTAAGAGATATAATAGGACCTTTTGTGTTTTGTATCTCTTAGACTCCCAGGCTGGTTTTTTTTTGAGTTGTTTTATTCAGCTGAATGTTACAATGTTTTTGTTATTTAGGTTTTTGTTAAGGATGGATTGCTTTATTTAATATTTGAAAGAATTTTGAGACTTTTGTTCCAAAGTTTAAGCAGTATTAGGCAATGTGATAAAAAAATTTCTATATTTTTTGATATTGGTTTTATGTTCCATTTTATGTGTTTCCATATAAATAAGTTTAGGGCAACAATTTTAGCCTCATAAAAATTTTAACTTTTACTGATATAACAACCGTCTATTATAAACCTAGGTTTTGGTTTTAGGGTCTGTTATAAATTATTATCGTTATCATTGTTATTTTACAAGTTGAAGTTGAGATTTTATTAAAAGTAGAAGTTGGAATATACACATTCAAAAACTTGATAGAGGCCAAAATGATATCCAAACACATCAAAAGGACGATTGAATCAATCTATCTTTATCTACTTAACCCAAGAAAACAATGATCTTAAATCTCAAAATTTTCCTGATAAGAAAAACAGATTGTATTAAAAATCAAAACACTACAAAAAATCAAGAATTGGGATGAATGAATGATTATGATGGTATGTACTACCAAGACCAAAGGCGACGAGCATCAACAGCCTTAAGAGTTGAAGGTAACAAAGGCATAATTCCACCATATTCTTCAACAAACATATTCAAACATTCGCTTCTTCTTTCACTATGTCCTCCTAAGCTACTAATTCCTCTTGACCCTATTTCATATATCTTACCTGCATTCACATTTCATCAAAATTTAATTAATCACCAAAAATTAACAAAACTACTTAGTTATTATTAATTACTAACAAATAATTCATCTGTACCTTGGACCCAAACAGGGGGAGAACCACTAAGATTAGCAACAACAAAAGACATAGCAATGTCTTCACAGTTCCTAAATTAGAAATAAAAACAAAAATTAATTAGGGAGTGATATATATATATATATACAATGGTTTGAAAAATAAAATAAGTAAAAGAAACCTGTTATTGGTAATATAATGTCTGATGGAAGAAGGCATATGGTTAGTGTAAGAATCCAAATACTTGGAGTGGAAAAAAGCAGCTTTTGAAAGCACCATACTGTAAGTGCCACTCCACCAAACTGACCACCATCCTCCATATCTATATCTCCCTTTCTGCATTACTATTACTAATCACATCATCAATCATTTATTAACCATATATCAATTCTTTAATCTCACTAAGTAAGTACTCAATCAACTATATTTCATCAACTTACTGAAGAAGATGATGAAAAATTACAGAAAAGAAAAGAATGGGAAAAGAGAAACATACCGAGCGATCAATCCAATGCATGCGAGGTACAAAGCCAACCATAGTGTGAGGTGCAGTTTGCCAAACGCTGAAACCAAACTCCAAAGTAGAACAATCAAATATAACATCATCATCTACTGAAAATATGGCTTCTGTTCTCAATCCTTTTATTTCCTTAAACCTATTGTTCAAGCTGCTATCTTCCTCATTCATTTCAAATCTCAACTCCATTTCTCGACCATCTCGTGAATTCGCCTTCACCGTCCGTTGCAAATAACTCACCAAAGAATCAGGTGGAGGAGAAGGTTCACTCCATACAATGTGTATGGACTCAACTCCCAAACATGTTGTGTAGTGATCAATTGACTCCTTTAATAGATCATAACGCTTCCATGTGTTCATTACGATTGCATAACGTTTCCTACATTTCCATGTTCATTGTAATACAAATTATATAACTCAATCACTAAACTATATATGCTTACAAATTATTGTTCAATACACACATCATATATTTCAGTATTTCATGCTACGTATAAACTCAACCATTAAATTGATTTTGAAGGATGAAAAGCATGTTTAGAGTGATTTTAATGTGACAAATGTCATTCTAATCATTCCAAAATAAATACGATCTTAGATCATAGGTAAGAAAACAGAAGTTGTTTAGATGCAATATAAAAATTTAGGCTATAATTACTTAATTAGACAAAATTTGGAAATAATAATCACCCTATCAATCATTTGAACTTATAAATACTACTTTTACCGATAACTTAGCACATTAAATCATGTCTAAAAATTGTACGAAGATCCTTGTAAAAATAAATTATGAGAAACACAAAGAACTTTTAAAAACAAAATATGTCGCATCAATGTTCCCTTTGATAATCACTTGGGTCTCGTTTGGTAGCAATTTCATTTTTTGTTTTTACTTTTTTGAAAATTAAACGAATTTTCTTCCATTTTCTTACCATGAAATGATTGTATCAATTTTAAATAGAAAAGTTGCATTCTTAGCCAAATACCAAAAATCAAAAATAAATTTTTAAAAATTATTTTTCTTTTTTCAAACTTTAACTTAGATTTTAAAAACATGAGTAAAAAGCAGATATCAAAGTAAGAGATATAGAAGCGAAATAATTAAAATTAAAAAACAAAAAAATCAAAACAAATAAAAGGACCTTATTTGGAAACCATTTTGTTTTTGTTTTTTAAAATTAAATTTATGGACACACTCCCACACCAACCTTCTTTCTTTATTATCTACCATTTACCAACACTTTAAAAAGGCAAGCCAACAAAAAAAATGTAGCATTTAATTTTTATTTTTCTAATTTGACTATAAAGTTATCGATTGTAAAAAAAAAAAAAATGCAAATCATTATATGAAATGAAGGGAAGATAGACTTGATTATGAAAAACAAAAAACAAAGATCGAAATGGTTAATTATTAAATTCAAATTTTTGTATTTTTGGTTTTGAGTTTTTGAAAATTAAAGCTACGAACGTATCATTTGTGCCTTAAAAGGATGAAAACGGAAATGAAACAAACTTATTTTATCACATAAGGACCTAAACAATTTGGAATCTAAATTTCATCCAATGAGAGAGAAATACGCAAAGATCCAGAAATCATAACCAATTCACGTCAACAGATCACACAACGAATCAAATTAAAGGGTTCGAATTCAAACCGCGGCGTAGAGTATCGGACCGCCGTAGAGCAGTCGTCACATGTCCATCCCATGAGATCGGAGGCGCGGGAGGCGAAAAACACGACGGCGAGTACAATGCAACAACACAGAAGAAGCTTGATTTTAATCGTGACGGAGATTTGTCGAAGCACCGGACGACGTAAAGAGGTCCCTCTCATATTCCGGCGGCGAAAGTCACACAAAACTCATATCCGATCAAATCATTAGGGCGTAGTGGATTGACATGATGAAATTCCATGGCGTAAGGCAAAAAGTAGACATATCGTTGGATGAAGAAACTGTTATACCTTTAGGTTAAAATGGTAACTCATAACTCATAAGGGAAGTTTACATTCACATTTAATTCTATTATTCCTATATTTTATATTTTCATTTTAATTACTTTGCTTTTTTTTCAAAAAAAAAAAAAAAAAAGTCCATTGACACTATTTACATATCTAACTCTCTTTTTTTGTTATTTATATTTTATCAATATGGTTTAAAAAATTAGCCCAAAATTTTAAAACAAAAAAATAGCTTTCAAAAAGTTGTTTTTATTTTTGAAATTTAATTAAAAATCAAACAATTGTATTTAAGAAAGATATAAAACATTGTAAAATATGGAGAGAAAATAGACATAAATTTAAAAAAAAAACTAAAAAAATGTCAAACGAACCTTAAATACTACAAACTAATACAAACTAAGACGTGGTTTTACGTATATGAAATATCTTAAAACTAATTAACATAATATAACATGTTATTACATACATTAAAATAAACAGTGTAATATTTTTATTTTCAAATGTTTGATCAAAATACACTTTTAAAAGTATAGAATGATAGAAATTTAATGAGATGTTATATCGATTTGTAGTTACTTATACGTAAAGATTGATATGACATTTTATCGATGGTTTATTGAGGTATATAGATTAAGACCCTTAATTTAATTAATATGTTCACATGTTTGTGTACACATGTTGTATTGTATACACGATTAATTTTCAAACTTATTTTCGTGCATGTGGTCTGAATATGTAAGAGTTTATTATTCAACGAGATTAATATTCATGGTTGAATGTAGAAATTGGGAGATTAAAGTTTTTGTAGCCGAGGAAAATCGAGTTGGGTTGGGTCATAACTTATTTTTGTGATTTTTATCTTCCGTTAAGATTTTGTTTTAACAATATCTTTTTCATGAATACAAAGTCTATTCGAATAAGTGTTTGACTCACCAACATGAGTTGAGTTGAGTTGGATATATAAACTCATTGTTTAATCCACCAACTTTAAATGTTGGTGCAGTTGAGTTATATATTTTACCAACTCACTCCAACTTTCTCTTTTTCCTCCAATGTTGCTTCATTTATTGGCCACCGACAAGTATCGTCGCCACGCTTCGGGAGCCAACTCCAACGACCACTTTCAGTGTTTCACACAGTCAAACTCTAAGGACCATGCTCTCAAATCAATTACTAGGTATCATGTCCACCTTTTATGATTTGGTTTACAATAAAAGTGTATTTCCCCCCTTCAAAATACAATTAAATTTGGTCATTATCTTATCTTATTATCTTGTGTTTTATTTGCCATATTCTTGAGGTAGCACAATTATAATGAAGTTATTTGTTATTTCTCGAATAAAATTGGCCCAAGAACACACGGCCCAATTTGAAATGTTTGAGTGGGCTTTGGTTTAGCCCTATATAAAACGGCTAATTACATATATGACCTTTATACTAGACTCATTTTTCAGTTGATGAAGATGCCAGCAAAGTTGTTTTCTTATTTTTTATTTTTTATTTTTTGCATAATGAAAATATATATACACAATAAACTTAAATTATTCACTTCTATATATTTGCAAATAACTGCAATGATTATACCGGAATTAGAAAGATGGAAGAACAAATTCCTTGAATATGGAGAAAATGGAGTAAAATAATTAATGTAAATAAAATAGCTAAATTCATATATGAAAGATGAATTAAGTTCAAAAGCATAAAGTAGTTGTTTGAAAATAATGATAAAAAAAAAAATTAAAATTAAAATAGTTGAAGAAATGATGAATACGAGAACTGGATGGTCGTGGATCAACTTCTCTTGGGATGGCTTTACAATTCGATAACCCTAGAGGTTGCAATCCAACTTATGGGATATGAGCGGTCCAAAGATCTGTGGGAAGGAATTCAAAGCTTGTTTGGAGTTCACTTAAGAGCCGAGGAGGACCATCTCCGTTAGACAAGAAAAGGTAACAATTCTATGTATGAATATTTTGAAACCCAGGAAAGAACACTTTTAATAATTTAGGCCAAACTGGGAAGAGCTCTTGTCTCTCAAGTTCTTTTAGGGCTTGATGAAGACTACAACCCAGTGGTAGCAACAACCCAAAGCAAACCTGATATATTTTGGTTGGACATGTAGTCAGAACTCTTGTCCTTTGAAAAGAGATTAAACTATCAAAGAGTAGCTGTTAATACCAACACACCAATGGTCGATATGGCCAGTGGATGAGGATATGGTTATGAAGGACTACGATCTCAAGGACCAAATCAAAATGGTGGAGAACGATCCTATTTTAACAATCAACGAGAAGGTAATCAATCTGGATTCAGAGGTAGGTATTGTCCAACATGCCAAGTTTGCACTAAAGTAGGCCACACGACAAATGTTTGTTATAATCGATTCAATAGGAGAGTTTGTTGTTCCTGGTAATAATCAACAGAACAAAGAAAATAATGGAAACAATACAAACAATTACGCCCCAATGGGAATGGGAATAATGAAACGGTAAATCAGTTGTTGCTATGATGACCTCACAAGAACAACTCCTTCCTTGCAAATAATGAATCTATGGGTGATTCCTGACAACGGGGTCTCTAATCATGTCACAACTGACTACAATAATCTGAACAATGCAGTGGACTATGGTGGTGTTACTGTTGGTAATGGTGATAAATTAACCATTTCTTATGTTGCAAATTCTACCTTATCTAATGGAAAAACACTACTACATTTGAATAATATGGTGTGTGGCTATATTAGCAAAAGTTAACAGTGTCTTTATGGAATTACATGATTCTTTTTGCCTTCTTATATTGGTAACATATTTTACTTTCTACTTTAAAGTTAAGCAATAATTGTTGTATTGTAAGTGTTTGACACTCTCGAAAAGTTCAAATAGTGATGCAACAAGACAGACCCTTAAGGCACAGGCTCTTGTCCGAGATGAAAATGGACATGTTCATACCATCTTAAATTTTTTGTTGACTCAAAAACTTAAGTTGATGGATTATGATCAATTTAAATGATTTTTTTTTTTTGTACGGATGACTTACTTTGTGTGGGTAAAATGAAATTTGGTCTCACTTTTGAAAACCAAAGTTTTTTTACCTTATGCTTACATCATCATAGTGTAAGATTACCCCAATATACTCCCTTTAATTTCTCAACCATCTTCCCTCAATTCTCTTGATCTTCTTCAATATCTTTCTACGATCTTCTTCTCCCCTCGATGGCATCAAGTTGTAGCATAAGGGGTTTTTTTTTTTTTTTCCATCCTGAAGTCTACAGCAAGTCGGGCTTTTTAATTTGGATCTTTTTTTCATTCTTTTTTAATTTGGAATGTTTTTTCCATCGGCATCAAATCTTAAGTTCTCCAATAGTAAAATCAATATACTAAAGCTAATAAAAATGGAGGCGTTAACAGTGCAAATATGAACATATCAAAAGATTTCCATGAAATGAGGTTTGCATATTAGATTAAATCAATCGAACCCAACAAAAATAAGAACAAAAATCAGTAGAAGAAGTCGGATTTTTTGTACCAAAGCTAAAATGAAATTGAAAATTGAGAAACGAAGAGTTGTTTTTGTACAGAGGCTAAAAGGAAACTAAAAATCAAGGAGCAAGTAGCGTGCATCGAGAAGTGAGTAGCGTGCATCAAGGATCGAGTGTCTAAGAGCGAATTGAAGCGTGAAAAAATGAAAACAAGAAAAATTTAACTTTCAAACTTGTGATGAGCGTCAAGTAAAGAAGAGGAGCAAGGAACGTGCGTCGAGGAGCGAGAAGCGTGTGCAGCACGTAACCTGTTCGCGAGTGGAAGAGTGGGTGAGTCGATGGGTGATGTCAAGGAGAGGAGCATAACGCAGATCATGACTATGGCGATTGGAGTTTACAAGGAGAACGAGGCTCATCGTCTTCTTCTCATAGGTCGCGGACAAAGCGGTTGAGAGTGGACGAGGGTTGAGAAATAAAAGAGAGGATATTTGGGTAATTTTACACTATGATGACATAAGCAAAATGACAAAAAACTTTGGTTTTCAAAAGTGAGACCAAATTTCTTTTTAGCTTTTCAAAATAAGTCATCCGTATAAAAAACCCAAATTAAACATACATCAACATTTTAACATCTTTTCAATCAACTAAGAAATGAATATAACTTAACCTATAATTTACAAATGATGGCAGAAACACACAAATCCAACGGACTTTTCAAGCACTCCAACAATGGGAGCCACTCGCTACGCAAGTGTTTAGATGTAACACATACACAACGGTTTTGCATGAGACTTGGGCTACGTAGTTAAATGAACCATTCATAAACTTAAATTTCTAGTACTACCACACAATCATGCATACACTATATATAAATTTGTTGTGGACTTACATTTTTCTTAATTTGTATTTCTATTTTCTAATAAAATATTATACTCAGAACAAGTCCAATTATATTAATTAATTTGAAATTATAAAAATTTAGGGTCCATATTGATACGACATGCTACATTCAAGTTTAAATTTTATCTTTTCCTTATTGAATAATATAATATTAAATTCATCTTCACTCGTCTAACTTAAACTTTTTGGTTAACTAGTGATTTAAGATTTTCAATATTGTTTTTTATGAAAAGTTAGAGACTAAAATAAAATAATTAATAATATACTTTTTATATACTTCTCAACATACAATGCTCGTTGAAAAGAAAAAACAAAAACATAAACACTCGTATATAAGAGATATTTTTAAATATAATAAAATTGACTTAAAATATTTATAAAATATAATAAAAGTTCAGATCTATTATTAATAGAATTGATAGAATCTATCAATAATTGAATATATTTTTTTTATATTTTAAATAATTTTTCATTTACAATAATTCTCCGCTATATATATAAATACAAAAATTTTAAAAGAAAGTCGGGCAACCAAATTTTCTTTTGTTGTATTCATTGTAACACATAGAATAATTAGTAATTAAATTCAGGAGTCTCAAATAAAACAAACAAATAAATAAATAAAAATAAAATTCCAACGTAACAATGGTTGGGCTAGGAACCAAAATAATAATTCTTTTGGCTTCTTCTCGAGCCACCCAAAAATATTATAATAAAGTGTTAAAATAAATTACATTATATTAAACATTATTCTATTTTTTAATAGGAAAATTATAATAATAGTTATTAAAGAAAGACCAAACATAAAAGGTAAGAAAGTTGGTATAAAGAGTCGTTATGACAAGTTTAAAAAGCCACAAGTCTAAGTGCAACTTGCAATTTCTAATCAAAATTAATTTAATGTTTAAACTTAATTTATACTAAAATACTCAAATTTTGAACTTTTTTCCATTTTTTTAATTACTATCAATAAATATAAATCACACGAAATTTCACTAATAAGACATACCAAATTGTTTAACCATTTTATCAAAAAAGACGGTTAGGTGAAACCTAACTACCAATTAAATAGTAAATTCGAGACCATCTTAAATACGAATGTTTCTATCTCTTATTTTTAAACTTTTATAATACTAAAAATACCACAAAAATGTTTAAATATTAGTTTCATTTTTGTACTTTTGAATATGAGTTTAAAAGTAATTATAGTGCTAGAAAATGCAATTAGTTTTCTTTATACTACCAATTATAGTGGTAGAAGAGACCGACCATTGTTATTTGGGGGATTAACGCTCCACCGGATGAAATTGATTTTTTGATAATTAATATTGACACTCCAAAATAACATATATTGTATAACCCAAACCCAAACTTGCTCCACATATTAAATATTTAATTATTCTAACAATATTTAAAGATAAATTACAAAAACCATCTTAAAATACGGAGGAACTTACAATTATATTTTTAAATTTTTAAAATTAAAAATTAAAGCCTTCAAATTTATCTAAATTTTTAAATTAAATCTTCAAACTTTTGTAGAAATTTATATTCTGATTATATAAGTTTGAAGATTTAATTTTTATTATTTATAATTTTAATTTTTAACCTTATTAACAACACATATAGAAGTTGAAAGGTTAAGAAATTAAAAGAAAAAAGAAAAGAGGGAAATAAATAGATTTAGTAATGTTTGCAATAAATAATAATGTAATTTATTTAAAGACACAAAAATTGGAAAAGAAGAGGAAAAAAAAAAAGGAAAAAAGGAAAGAGATGGGGCCCAGGGGTCCCACCATCATGGGATTGCCAGGTAATGGTTTGATGAAATACATGGCTGAAAGAAAAGAGGCGGTTGGAACGTTAAAAAAAGTAAGGTTGTCGCATACTTCAATATCGAATCTTATCTTTAAACTTTATTTTAATTTTAATTTTATATTTATATTTATATTTAGGTTGCTTCATTATGATTTTGTAACGCATTCATAATTTGTATTATTTTTAATATTACCCTATCCAATCATTAACTAATCAATAAACAATCCCTACTTTCCCTTATAAATGCATTATTTCAAACTCAAATTTTGTTATCTATCTCTATATAAAAACAATATATAATTAGTTTATTCAGTACATATCCCCATTTAATACTTATAAAATGTATCAAACATTTAATAATCTTTTTCCTACATTTTTACGTTTATTGATTTTGAAGTTTGGAGATTAGAGATAGGAATGATGAGTTTGTGTTATATATATATTTTTTCTTAATATTAAATTCCATTTCAAATATTGAAATGTGTTAATATCAAAATAATCCACCTTCATTAAATATTATTAAAATTCGTGTAATAATATTCCTTACTCTTATCTTAAAAAAAAAAAACAAAATAGTACGTTTGAGATAAGAGATGAGTTATTATAGTCATAGGTTATTAAATTAAGTTATGATAGTTTGTGTTTGAAGTGTACATTACTTTAATTTGAGTTATAATAATATGTATTTGAGGTGTAAACTATTTTAGTTTTAAAATAAAATAGTACATCGTAACAAAGAATAAAAAAATTACGAATGTTAAATTATTAAAACAGTAGCAAATAACAAATATTATAGCAAATTAGAGGTTTTAAAATAAGATTTATTGTAGCTAATTGGAGATTTTTAAATGGTTTTACATATCCCCTACCCCAAAAGACTACTAAGTTTGTTTTATCACACTTATATTTATATATTTATATATTGAATCACTAAAACATTAATAGGTATATGATAAGTTGTTTGTCTTTCTAATTTTTTTGCTATTCAAATTTTTGACATATTTAGTTGTTAAAAAAATGTCAAACGGTATATATCTTAATTGAAAACACATTTGTATGTCAATTAAATTATGTTACGTTTATACAAATTTTAAAATTTTGAAGTTGTACTGGACATAAATTTTATTTTTATGTCTATTAAAGATGATATGTCTATATCTATATATATATATATCATTGATAAAATCTGAAATCTAAAATCATAATATTTTCTAAATATTTTTAGCAGTTATAACTAATTAAATTTCACTAATTTTTCCTTTAATTTTCTTTTTAATGCTGTATTATTGAAAAGTTAGATGAGGGGGCGTAGAAGATGACAAGGAAATTTGAGGGCACAGTTGTCATTAATAATTTATAAAAGGAATCTCAATAGTGCACAAGACATGACTTATATTCCTACAGAACGCTATACTACTGCCAGCTCATTACCCTAAAATTAGGGTTTTTCTTTCTTTCCTCTTTAAAATGTGAATTTCTACGTAAATGTAGATATCTTAAATTTACATTAAAAAAATAAAAATCAATCGATAAAATATCAATTTCTTGTAGATATACTATTAAAGAAAATATAAAATTCAAAAAATAAATTTAATTTAATACACAAATATGTTATAATTTTCGAACAAGTTAATATATCTATTATTCCTATAATATTTACATATATGATTTATTTTATTCTTTGCTTATTTTTTATGTTCTATTGATTTTTCTTATGATACAATAAAAAAACGAGTTATCTAAAAGTATAAAGAAACATAGAAGGAAATTTAGTACTGTAAGTATATCTTTGGCTAAAAATACTGTATTTTCTGTTTAAAATAAACTCTAAATTTTTGGTTTAAGAAAAAAAAAAACTCTTATTTACACAACAATATTATATTTAAAATAAAATTTATTTTTGTGGTGGATTTTTGTTAGAATAGTCAAGTGTAAAGGCGTTAAATTGGACTTTTGAGTAACCTTGTAGTTTGATATCAAATTTATTTTAGTGGAAATTTTTAGAGAGTGACACGTGTTATTAATAAGCACGATGCAAATTGGATGTTCTACAGCAATGTAGACCGTAATTAATAGCAAACATCAACTTGTCCTCGTTTTATTTTCTTTAAATGTAAATTAAGGTCCCTAAATGTCAATATTACACATAAATGTAGTCATTATCAATAGACATATAAATCATATGACGGATTTCATCTGCCTCCCCACCACACACGGTCGGTCACCGGAAGCCGCATTATACACTCTTCCTGGACCCTACTACCCTACTCTATTATATCCTCAATGCCACGTCTACCAATCCCATCACCCCACCCCGAGCTGACCTACATCCATTTTTACCTTTTTAACCTCCAACGTTTTTTATTTTTAAATATATTAATCAAATCCATCTTAAATTACCCAAACACCCCTCCTCGACCCTTCCATCTTCTTCCTCGTCATTATAATTTAAATTTACATTACACTCTATATATAACCCCCACCATACGCCCTTCTGCACCATTGTCTTCAACTACAGAAAAACACAGAGTCCTAAAACGAAGAAGTATTCATGGAGGGAAAGGAGGAGGATGTCCGATTGGGAGCCAATAAGTTCAACGAGAGGCAGCCCATTGGTACGGCGGCGCAGACCCAAGACGATGCCAAGGACTACAAGGAGCCACCACCGGCTCCTCTGTTCGAGCCAGAGGAACTCACTTCATGGTCTTTTTACAGAGCTGGAATCGCCGAGTTTTTCGCCACTTTCCTCTTCCTTTACATCACCGTTTTGACCGTCATGGGTGTCAACCGGGCGAAGGAAGTCGATGGTAATACCTGTAAGACCGTCGGGATTCAGGGGATTGCTTGGGCTTTCGGTGGTATGATTTTTGCACTCGTTTACTG
>JBBPDJ010000002.1:6422476-6457184 GCA_037974625.1 Cucumis cinereus | reverse complement strand
CCCCCCCCCCCCCCCCCCTCCCCCCCCCCCCCCCCCCCCCCCCCCCCCCCTCACTCAACTTGGGGTTGCGACACCATATTTGGAATGGTTGGACGACCAGGGTGTTTAATGATCTGAGAATCCCTGGTCCTTCTACTTTCAAACTGATTCTCTCTCTGTTTTAAGCTAGGAATGTGCATTCTTTTTATGTTGGCAATCTCATCTCGCCTTAGCAAGGGTGGGATCTGTATAAACTTCGTTTGTTTTTGGTGGAAGAGGATTGTTAGTTGGTGTTGGGATTACAGGTGGGGAGTAGGTGGGCTGAAGATTCTTAGCTATGGCAATATGATTTTTAAGGAGCATTATTCAGTTCGTAGTGATTATGCTTATGGTGTTTAAGCTTTCTGCAAGCCCTTCGAATTATTCCCAGTGAAAGGTTGGTGGGAAAAAGAAAGCTACGAGTCCCTCTTAAAATTAAGGGATTCATGTGGAGGGCTTTTCATGGGTGTCTGTCCATAAGGACTAATCTCATTGATCGGGGCATGAATGTTCCAGAATGTTGTGTCGTTTGTAGTCGAAAACCTGAATCTATTTTTCATGTGTTGGTTGCTTACGATCGTGCTAAAAAATTTTGGGCTCAGATCATCCCGATATTGTAAGGTTGGAGGGGCTCATTTCTGTCTTTGTTGATTTATGTCTAATCTTGGCTTTTAACTTATCTGACAGGAAGTTTTTATTATGGTGCGTTGGGTGTTGGGGTTTGTGGAATGATCGAAATTTGATGCGTATTCGTGGGTGTTCTCCTGATGTGGATTTCAAGTGTCAAGGGTTGTTGAATTATGTGGCGGAAGTTGAGGAAGGTTTTCAAGGAGTGTCCTTGGATGGATTTCGATGTAGAAATGTGGTTCCTTGTCTTCGAGTGTTGGAGGTGGGTAGAGATGTTGCGTATGTCTTTGTTGATGCAGCTTGTTTAGCTTGTGCGGGGGCTTCCAATGCTGGGGTGGTGGTGTTGGATGGTCGAGGCTCAATTTTGGCTGCGATGGCTTAAGCTTATTTATGTTGCATACTCTCCATTGCTTATTGAAACTTGGAAATTGGTGGAAGGCCTATGTTTCGTTTGCAACCTGTCTTTGCTTTCGATTTTGTTAGCTTTAGATTGTCTTGCGATGGTGAGACTTGTGTTGGCTCTTGATGATTCTGTTGCTGAGGTTGGTATTTGGGTTGACCTTTTTCGATATTTGATGATGTCTTTTACATGTGCAGATGTTTGGCATGACTCGCGTGAGGGGAACGTTGTTGCTCGGATGTTGTTTTTGTTATTTGATTCTGAAAAAAAAATCTAAATGATTTAAAATTTTACAAATAGCAAAATGATTAAGTAAGCAATTTTTGAATGTCATAGTTAGGGCTAATTTCAAGAATATATACTTTTTTTTTTTAAATAATTACAAAAATGGGGTAGAGTTGAAAAAAAAAAAACAAAATAGAGGTAGTTGGCCAACTGTTGATGAAAGTTGTGTACCCACGTGAAGCGTGGATTGGTTGGTCGTGCTCATAATTAAATAAAAATAATCTCTAACTTTAAATTAATTTATATTTCTTCCTTATTTAATCCACACGTTCTCTTTCTTCCTTAATTAATTTATATATTATCTTTCTTACTTATTTAATTTATATATTTTTTTTCTTCTATATTTAAAACTTCTTCCATATTTAACTTAATATATTTTTTATTCAAAAATAGAAAAGATTGTTGTTGTTATTATTATTATTATTATTATTATTAAGATAATGAGGGAATAATTTAAACAAAAAGGCGTGAAAATAATTGAAAATAAAATAATATTACTTTTACCTGCTTCCTTATTTGTAAATTAAGAACACTTTTATAATTTTCATAAATATAGTAATGTACATAGTAGGAAAACAATTATGGTATGGTGTTTATTAGGTTAGTTTATTCCATCATTTGGGGAAATAAATATGGAAGAATTTTTGAATAAAATGGTGTAAAAAGGTAAGTATTAGAAATTTGGGGAAATAAATAAATATTTGAATAAAAAAGGAAAGATTGTAGTGAATTGAAGTCGTGGACGACTTCGGACGACATGGCAGTCAACACTGCCACATGGGTCCATAATGCCACGTGTCAGCCTTGTCGTGGACCCGGTCCACGATTTAGGAAAGTAGTGTACGACTTCACTCTTTTTTGACATTATTTTTTAAAATAATATTATTTTTAAAAAAAAGTTCTCATAATTAAATACTCTAAAACTCCAACATTTTAGATTGTCTCTATTAAAAAAATATGCAATTTTTTTGAATGCTAAATAGAAACTTTCAATTTTAAAAATACAGCTTGGATAAAAAAATCAAACCAAAATTTGGAAATAGGAAAACCAATAAAGAATGAATAGAAAAATGATTTAAATCTTTTCAAAATGCATTCATATCCTTTTTAAGAAGAGGAAACACATGCCCCATGAGAAGCCCCAAAAAGAAAAACCCCTCCAACAAACAACTTCTATTAAAGCTATTCACAAAAAAATAAACTCCATTAATTCAACCTACTTATATGGTTTGGAGTGAGTTTGATTCATAAAAAGAATGAATAGAAATTAAAAAAAAAAAAAAATCTAAAAATAATACTTTTTTAGCACTTTGAAAAAATCCATAATATAAATTGAAATTCATCGTTAATTTTAGTTCCATTATATGAAAATAAATTTTTTTAAAATTGCATATTAACAAATATTTTACTTATTTTTAGAAAAAAATAATAAATGAATGACTTAAGTATCCGGAACCAACCTACCACGAGTGGTTCTTGGTTGGGTTTAGTGGATTCATTTTTTAATTAAGAGTAATTTGAGTTGAAGATATATTTTACGACTCGAATAATTGAGTTGAATTTAAAAAGTAATTCAACCCAAGGTTCAATTCATAAAACCATTTTGGATTTTTGGAAAATTAGCATCATATGGATCTTTGTCATTCTTCAAAATGCAATCTCAAGTTATCGGGTCCAGTTTCCTTTGAGATAATTTTGGACCACATAAGCCATGGAACCACGGCCTGAAGTTGTGATGGGCTGGTCTTAGGTCCAAGACGCTAGCCCAATTTGTCCAATGGGCCTTTACCCAATCTCTTTGGGCTCTCATTAATTTTAAAATTAAAGATTTAGATATTTCAATTAATTCACTAACAATATTTTACCAATGGCCTAAATTTGAATTATATTTTATAGCTAGATTTTTGTATAAATTTCGAACAAGTTTAACCTTATACACATTTCCTCTTTTTATTAAATTCCGTACTTTTGTGTACTAAAATATTAATAAAAAAAATCATACTGAATTTAATATTAATCATTTAGAAATTTTTTGAATAGTCATTAATTAAAAAATATAATATATATAATGTGTGTGTGCACGAGCGTGCTCGTGTGCGTGTGCGTCATAACTAATGTTGGGTTTTTCATTCAACGATTCTTAGTTTTTTGTCTCCATTTCCTCTTAGTTTTTCGATTGTTTTGATTTGTGGTTAGCTTTGTTTCATTGTATTTAATTCAAAATGTATATTCCATATATATCGGGAATTATTCTATAATATCAACAAGCATAACCGTTCTTGTATTTAAGAAACGTATATTTAGTATATTATAATGTATGTTGTTCTTGAATTTGGTTGTTTCATTGTGTTTTATTCGTCATATGTAATTTGAATGCCCTTAGTGTTGTGTTAAATATATATTTTATATATAGTAGGATACATTGTTTGATATATTTAATGCACATAACACTTTATTAAAAAATGTATGTCGCAACGTGATTGCAATGCGGAGCGACTGACGTCCTCATTATTAATCTTAAAATAAATAGTTTTGGAGTCGTCACAAACCATATTAAGATGTCATTGGTCATCCAATTTAGAAAATATTGGTCTACCTAATTTGAGATTTAGGTTCGGGAGTGAATTGTGTGTAGGGAATGTGTCAGCACCCTTTGAAGACTTTAGCTTGGTGGAAAAGTTTGTTGCTTCCTTTTTTTCAACTCTTACAAATGAAAGTTAGTTGAGAATTAGCTGTGGAAGAGAATTTTTTTTACTAACGCAAAGAAAGAAAAAAGAATCACATACGTATCATCTAATCTTCTCTTGGGATTTCAATTTATAGAGAAATGAGTTAGTTCTTTTAGAGTGTGAAGAAAGTTGACGGACCGTTACGAGTGAAGAAAGTGGGAGAATGGTGAAGAGAGAAAAAGAAGTAATCGTGGGAGGGAGGAGGAAGATGGAGACAGTTACAGAGTCACATTGCTTTATTTTATTATAATATGAATATTGGTAATTAAACATAACTCACCTACCAACTCTATGTCAAATAGATCAATTTATGCATTTGGTCTAACATCATTTCAAAGTTTAAATTTGTTTAATAATTTTTTTAATTATTAACTTTGTTTCTAATGGGTATTGGACATATTACACAATCTATTTTAAATTAAAAATATATTTTTATTAGACCTATAGTTGAATTCTATATCTAATAAAACATCAAACTTTCATTTAAAAAAAGGGTTAAATTAATTCATTATTAAATACAGAATTAAAAGTTTAAACAAAGTTTTAGATACCAAAAATAATGTTATCTATATTTATGAATTTATTAAATAACACAACTCTTCGTTTAAATAAATTATTCTATCACGTAAACTAAACATATTTTAAAATAAAAAGATAAGTTAAAATTTCTTTTTGTTACTATATTTTATTTTGAAATTTGTTCAAATTTAATCATTATATTTTTAAATGTCTAATTTTATTTAACCCATTTTTTATTTGATAATCCATCAGAATTCATATTTAAAATTGGTTATAGTAATAATACTTTTAAAATACAACAGGAAGTTATTGTCTCGTTGTTTTTAATATATATATATATATATATATATATATAATTTTCTTTTTTGTAAAATAATATATTTTTGAGGGATTTTATCTGAATGAAAATATGAGAATTCTTTGCGTTTGGGGAACAGGTTACAAATTGCGCCAAGCAGTGGCACACCTCTCAAGAATTTCATCCAATATATCATACTTCCATTTTCTTATTTCTAATAAAATAATAATAATAACATACTAAATATTTTTTTTAAATGATAAATTTTTTAATTTTTTTACAAATTACAGAAAAAATTAAATTTTATTCGTATCAGTCCATCTACATTTGTCTATTTTATATAAATATAAATTTTATTATATTTTATAAATATTTTAATTTATTTTATTATAATTAAAATAATTATTTTATTTAAAAATATATTTTTTAATCTAATCTTACTCCCGAAGAGTAGATTACGAACTTAAATATAACTTAACTAGTTTAGTTATATCCTTAAAACGGACATCACATCTAGGTCAGATTTTTAAAAAATAGTTAAGTTACATGTAAATATAAAATTAAAAAAAATAAAATAAAAGAAAGTATGGTAAATTGATATTGAATAAAATCCCATTATTAGTCTCAACATTTTTCTCATTAATTTGATAGAAAAGGGTGCGTAATTTCCCATCTTCAAGCCATCAGAATTTTCCCAGATATCAAACGCCATCGAAAATGTCAATATCATTTGGGTAGAAGTTAGAAACGAGGCAAAGTCGTACATGGGTTTTCTTCTCCGATTGAATTTGAGTTAGATCTTTTTCTTTTCCCGTCAATGCTCTGCTTCCGGTGCATTTTCCCGGCCAATTAACACCCTTTTTGCTTCAGTTTCTATCTTCCCATATACCCCTTTTTTCTTCCTTTTTCTTTGATTTCTCTAATTGGGTTTTAGCGGGAAAGTATGTCGGACGCGTTGATCAATGGATTGGCCGGAGCTGGAGGAGGGATCATTGCTCAACTTATCACATACCCTCTTCAGACTGTAATTTCTTTTACCAAATTTCCAGTTTTTAGTGCTGAATTTTGCTTTCTTTGTTCAATTCGGACGCGTTTGGTTTGTTCTGTAGGTGAATACTCGTCAGCAAACAGAGCGCGATGTGAAGAAGGAGAAGAGAAAACTTGGAACATTTCAACAGATGTGTCAGGTACTCTTAATTTTGTTCTTCAGAATTTCTTTTCCTACAATTTTTAATATACGAAAACTATGCGCGTCTGATTTCCGAAATTAATTTGACTACTGGCAGTATAATTGATCTCTTTGGTTGTTTTGTGAATAGGTTGTGAAACATGAAGGCTGGGACCGGCTCTACGGTGGCTTGGGGCCGTCTCTGGTGGGTACGGCTGCATCTCAGGTCAGACCCCATTTGAAATTGGTCTAGTTGATACTATATTATCGCACACTTCTAAATTTCAATGTTAAATTTGTCTTAGCCACAGTGTTACTGCGAGAATGGGGCTTGTTGGTTTCTGATATTTGTTAGAAACTGAAAATGCATTTGGCTTTTTGTTGGGTGGAGTGAAGAAGGAAGGGAGGGGAAACTCTTGATTCATTGTAAATTATAAGGTTTCGTCTATAATTTGTCCTCCTAGATTATTGGAATTGGAAGATTGTATAGAAACAAATTTTAGAATGTAAAATTTTGCCTACTACTACAAAATTTCTGGCTTCACCTGTCTGGTGTGTGCAAAGGAGACCAGCAGAATACTTGAAATTTGATTGATGGTGGAGTTGAAGAGAATTTAGGTTTTTCATAGTTGCATGAAAGCATAGTGAAAAGTGCCCTTGTTACTTATTTAAGTATGGCAACAATGGCTTGTCTGTGGTCTGCCCTGTGTTACCGCCTTACTGGAATGCACTCTTAGTTGGACAGTGATAGGAGGGTATTAGAGTTTAGACTTGTTACTTAGTTGCCTTTTGACATCCAATTCAAACATAAAGAAGTTCCATGAAAGTGGGAAATCTTCCATTTTTATTGCCAAACCTTTTCACTATGATCCTACCATGTAAACACAACATCCTTAGTTACGCTTAGGCAGCATCAACTGTTGATGTTATGGAGGTTGCTTGAGTTCTCTAGTTATGTTCAGACGTTATTGTTGAAAAGGAAAGGCTAATATTGTCATCAAATCCAACTAATTATTTTTATTGTATTAATGCTAGTAGCTAGTAAATGAATAATAAGCATGCCTGTCATGATGAACTCCCTGCTCTCTACAATAACATTTTCTCCAAAATAAAGTAATAAACTTTGAACTTCTTGTTGGGATATTGACAACAAACTTTTGTGGTATAATGATAGGCCCCCGATTGTGAAGGTGTATTCCCGCCGAGAGGCTGAGTAGGAGGGTGTGGGCCCTTAGGGAATATTGTTAGTTAAGGGCCAGTAGTTGTTACTTGTTTGGTATCTCCAGAGCCTTTAAATTGAGAGTTGAGGAGGGTTAGAAAGGCATCTTTTGGATTATATTTGAGATAGGCTCTGTTAAGAGAATTGTGGAGCGATTGGGGAGCTCTCGAACTCTTCCCCGGCTGTTGATTGATAAAATTGAGGCTGAGGCCTATCATATTATTTATGAATATGATATACATGAAGATTCAATATTTCCTACTTCACTATCTGCTATGCTTCACATTCATGGTATCTTATATTTGAACAAACTTTTGTTCTTGGTACAGGGCGTTTACTATTATTTCTACCAAATATTCAGGAACAAGGCTGAAGTTGCTTCTCTTGAACGAATGAAGGCAGGGATTGGAGATGGATCTGTTGGGATGCTTTCCTCGCTTCTGGTGGCTGCTGTATCTGGGTTTGTGTGTAGATTGTTTTTTAATTTTCTTATTATTTACATATTCATAAGAAACACCATCAATTCAAACAAAAGAAAAGGCATAAAGGGTGTATAAGAAATTGAAGGAAAGGCCCTAAGCCTATAACTTTTTCTTTAAAAGGTTTGGTGCAGAGTTCTTAATTTCAAGAATAAAAATACAAATGAAAAAGTTCCCATTATTTTTTATTGCTTTTTTTTTTTTTTCTTGAGATCAAACATGGATATTTCCACTATATTTAAATATCTTCTTCAGACAGTTTAAGCTTTTTCAAACGCAATTTAGATCTACTACCAAACCATCTGCATTATATAGTTCTTTGTTATTTCCATTTGTCTAAAATATATCTTCATCCTTTAGGTGTGTTAATGTACTGTTGACAAATCCTATATGGGTGGTTGTTACTCGGATGCAGGTAATAATATATTATGAAACTTCTGTTGTTTTATTTATGATTCATGGAAAAAATTAATTGAATTCAATTAAACCAGTGTACTAGGAAATCATTTTAGGATGTCACTCTTAAGGGTTGAGCATAGCATCTAGGCCCTTTTGGATTCAAGTCAATGACTTGAATTCCAGGTTTACTTACACGATTCACGATGATAGCCTGGCCTTTAGTATTTGTTTTGCCTAACGTTGTTTTTTCTTTTGCTTCTTGTTCTTGTTCTTGTTCTTGTAAACCCTGCTTTTGGGTTGGCTTATTTGATCTCTTAGTCGGATTCAATGATTCATCTTAATGAAATTTGGCTTAAAGAAAGAAGAGGATTTTTTTTCTCTCTTGGGGACCTAAACATTTTTGTCCTGAAAGTCTTAAAGGCCTTTCTTTCTTTATAGGACTTGAAACCTTTCCTTTTATCTGTGTATATTCAAATTTCTGAAGTTCAGTAACCAAACCATAGATTTTAGCTCCATTTACTTTATTTAATTGCACTTATTGATGTTGACTTTCCTCAAGAGTTTTAAACTAAACTCGAATAAGTAGTTTCTTGTTGTTGATGATTTCATGGAATTCCAAAATTTTGAAATGACAAGATTTGTGTTATCATTCTTCAGACACATAAAAAAGTCTCAAAGCCGTCTCTACCTGGTGGAGCACCACTGACTCCACTAGATGAAACGATTCCGCCAACAGCAGCCGTTGATCCTCCTTCCTACAGAACCACTCATGCTGTAAGTATCAAATATTTATGTACCAGTTTCCATGGTAGCTATGAACTTTTTGTTGCATGAAAAAAAAGAAGGCATTTTTTTCTACTACCATGATCTCTTAGACAATTTCTTGGTAAATAGTTTATCTTTTCTCTGGTTTTGTTTGCCAGAATTGGATTTGGATCCATAGTTTGCCCCTAAAATTCATCTTGGTTAACCAGCCTTCTAACTGTAATTAGATTTTATGGTAACTTAAATTTAAAAGGACACATCACTGGTTCTTTTTTGGGGTGAATTCTTATCCATTTGACCAAAATGGGGCATGCGGTGAGGGTTTCAAATTCATGAAGTCCTCCCCTTCCCCTCCTTCGTTGTACAGGGCAATTTGATTAGATCTATGTTTAACATTTCGTTTGAACTTCCTTGGATAGAAGATTATTTACATCTAGGGATTGTTTTCTGAATGGTTCTCTCAGAGTATCTGAAAATAATGACCGCCAGCAGTTGCCCTTATGTTGTAAACCTATTGCTTTGGATTGAAAAGACTGATAGATAACTCTAAAGGACCCAAACCTAGAAGCAGTACTCATTTTTTTCTTTGTTCAGTCCGAGTTGGTAAAGAATGTCTCATAAATATATGGATGTTAAGGACTTTAATCAGCAAGTGATCCCATTTTTCACTTTTTATATCTTTCAGCTCTATCTTATTAGTTAAAGCGTGTCTTTTCTTCCATGGAAATTGTCTCCTTTTTATCATGATAAACAAACTTTACTCTGGATATTTTACTGAATCTTCAGATTCAAGAACTTTATGATGAAGCGGGAATCAAGGGTTTCTGGAAAGGGGTAATCCCAACAATGATCATGGTACGTGGGGGAAAGAAACTTTGTGGTTGATACACAAGGAAACGCTGCTAAATATTTCACTCTTGATGACAGGTCAGCAACCCTTCTATACAGTACATGCTGTATGAAACTTTGTTGAACAAATTGAAAAAACGACGTGCATTACGGAAGGATGGGAGTGGTGTTACTGCATTAGAGGTAACCTTTTCCCTGACCACTAAAATGCTCAACATTGCCACATTGCGACCACGGCCAGATTTGTTTGTCCACTTAATTGTTTTTCTGGTGTTCCATCACCATGACAAGCTACATATTTGGCTACTTGTGCAGATATTTTTTCTTGGTGCGTTGGCAAAACTTGGAGCGACTGTGGTAACCTATCCTCTTTTAGTTGTGAAGGTAAATTCTCTAGTCTCATAGAAACAAAAGGTTGTGAAGAAATAGGATTTCTTTACTTTCCTAAAAAAGTTTAGTTTACATATGTTTGCTTCATTCTTACAAATGTTGTGTCTCGGTTAATATTTGTACTTTTTCATATTTTGTGTGCTGTTGATATATGATCTCATCCAATTTATTTCTTTGCAGGCTAGGCTTCAAGCAAAACAAGTCGTAGCGGGAGACAAAAGACATCAGTATAAAGGTTTGGATTCATAGTATAAATCCCTAGTTATTCTGAGCATGGTATCATCCACCATTAAAAATTTGTGGGTGGGTAAAAATAGCTGCGTTCCACCAGTCTTGACTGCGGCTTGTTCTTTTAAAGGGTTGGTTGGTTTGCCTTTAGCTTATCTTAAATTCACTTTAAGTTTACGAGTGTTCCATTCCAATAGAAGGCCAAAAGCTGCAAAACATGATAATATGCAGTGCAGTCATGGCCATTGTGCCTGTGATAATTCAATGGGGAGAGAGAATTGAGAATGGAGAGATGATTTTTGAAACTTGAGCTTATAGATGTTTTATATGTTCTATTATCTGATATTTCAAAATCCAACGCAAGTTTTTTAAAAAACTAGGCGCTGTTAGATAACTATTTAGTTTTTGCTGTTTAAAAATTCTTATTGTTTTCTCATTATTTCTTCCTCATGTTTTCGATTTTCCTAATTACTATATAAATATTTGAATTGTTTGCCAAATTCTCAAAACAAAAACATTTTCTAAAAATCAATTTCTGTAACATGGCTTGGATTTTAAAAACAATCAATAGTACTAGACAACAAACAATGGGATCAATAAGGGAAAGTAGTCATAAGCTTAATTTTTGAAACAAATAGTAATCAAACGGGTGTGTAACTTTTAGAAGCTTATTTTTGTTTTTGGAATTTGAGGGTTCAAATATTTTATTAGGAAAGATGAATTCCACGGTGAATAAATTGTGAGAAATCAAACACATGTTTCAAAATCTAAAAGCCAAAAGCTATTCGGAGGAGTCTTAGAAAGCAAAACGGGCAAACCACCTGTTGGTTTAGTTGGCCTTTGATGGACAATCTGTTGGCCCAGTTAGCCGTTTTAACCACACTGCAGCTGCTAACATCGTTCGACCCAAGTTCTTATGTTACTTGTATCCATCTGCATTGTTCCATGGTTGAAGTCACCAATGTTCTGGTTCTGCTAATTGATCTTTCACTTTTTATCCAGGCACATTGGACGCCATCCTCAAAATGATCCGATACGAAGGACTATATGGATTTTACAAAGGGATGGGCACGAAAATCGTCCAGAGTGTTCTCGCTGCTGCTGTGTTGTTCATGGTTAAGGAAGAACTCGTCCGAAGTGCTCGATTCCTTCTCACCAAGGGTCCCGTTGGCAAAATAAAATCAAAGCCTCAATGATCTGATAAAATGCTTATACAACCCCATTACAGGTTTCTTAAGAAGTTATCCAAGCCTGAAATTTATCTTTCTTATTCATCCTAGTGTAGTATTCTTGACCAAACCCTTATTTGAAATTATTAGGAATATGTGTCCTCGAAAAGAAATAGGCATAATATTTGGGCTGGAAATTGTTGTTTGAAATATAACAATATGCTATAGCAGTAATATTTGATTCTTAGTAACTGGAGTGGCCTATGTAATATGTTACCGTATTTAGAGATTATTATATAGTCACATCCATATTACAGAATATATTCTTAAACTTCCCATTTTTGTTTTAAGTACATTTTTCTTACTAAATTTTACGTCTAATATAAATATGGCCAAAATAGCTTAGCTCAATTGACAACCACAATTTTAAATCTCTAAAAAAGTTACGCAGTGAGATAATTTGGATATCACAATCATTTTGTAGTATAAACATCAAATTGGCAAGACATATTAATGCTTAACTTATAATCAAATATTTTTTGGTATGTTATATATTCATAAACGTAGCATCAATATCAATAATTAATCTACATCTCCGATACCCTTTATATACACACATCAAACATAACAAATTATCATCAGTTAATCTTAATATGAATGTCAAAGTAAACATAGTTTAATGGATATATGAATATATAGTTACCATGAGGTATGTCGATTAGAAAATATCAATATGAATTGCGCTTACTTTGGAAGTAAAAATTAAGCAAAAATAATTCCATTATCAAAGCTAATACAATTCAAAATAAAATTCTTTATTTACCAAAATGTTTGTTGATATCAATATTTTATTGATATATTTGTAAAATCAAAATCTTCACAACGATATTGACATCAATATTTTTATCCTTGCTTGTAACAGTTATTTTATTTTAGGAAAAACTACCTTTTCAGCTTGGAGGTTTTGGTCTAGTATCTATTTAGTCCCCTAGATTTCAATATACTACACTTTATTTCTTAAGCTGTGAGTTTTGTTTTAATTTTTGTCTTTGGGTTTTAAACTTAACCTCAATTTTCACTAACTATTTATTTTTTATATTTTCAGTCCTAAAATTGATTCTACTGATTATGAAAAAAACAATGAGACTTAAAGTAATTACCTATAGGCAAAATTGAAATAAAATTCAAACATATTGAAATTTACGGAGAAAATTGAAGTCAAAATTAAAACTTAAGAATTAATTTGTAACATTTTAAAATTTAGAGACTAAATAAAAATTATACCCAAATATCAAAGAAACACAAAATATTTTTTTTCTTAAATTTCTACTAAAGAATTATAACCTTTATTTTAGGAAATGCATAATTTTTTTATTAAAAAAAAAAGAATGTCATAACTATTTGGGGGTGAGGGGAATGAACCTTATGAGCAAATTAAGCAAAATACATTATTACTAAGTAGAGAATAATAAATAAATTATTAATTACTAAAAATTTAATAGAGAAAAATATAATTAAAAAGAAAAGAAAAGAAAAAAAAAGGTGGAAGAAGACCGAGTCTCCTCTTTCTCAGATTTCAGACAAGCCTTCGTAGACGGCGAAGAGAACTGAAACCCAAAAAGATTTCAAAAAATGGCGACCAAAAATGCCAAAAAGGCCAATCTCTTGGATCATCACTCTCTCAAACACCTACTCGATGAATCTGTTTCTGAGGTAATTCAATCTCTCATTCCATCTCCTTTTTTTACATCTTTTTCCCTTCAATTTTACTCTAGGTTTGAGCCTTTTCTTTGCAGATTGTCACCAGTCGCGGCTATGTTGAAGACGTTAGGTTGAGTAATGTCAAATTGATTATGGGCACTGTCATCATCATCATAGCTTTGGTGGCTCAATTTTACAAAAAGAAATTCCCTGAGAATCGCGATTTCTTGATCGGTTGCATTATATTATATCCTTTTCTACGAATTTCGGGTTTTTTTTTGCCGTTTAGATCTTTTGTTGATATATTGAATTTCATTTCTTGATTCTGGTGTCCGATGGGAATGGGTGTTGGATTAAATGGTGGATATTTTCGAATGGAGAAATGTGTTGTACTCTGAATCTTACGCCATTTTTTTAGTTTTTTAGGTTTTGGTTTTGTTTAGTGGAATGCAAATCGTTGGGTGGTGCCTCTTATGTGATCTTTAACTCTGGCAAGTATGTAGTTTTTAATGGGATCTTGCAGTTTATTGTTTACACCAAGGAGAAGAACGCAATTTTGTTCACGTATCCTCCTGCAGTAAGTTCCTTTAACTTTTAGATCAATCCTGTTTCTAGCCCGTTTGTATGTTTATGACCACTATATAAAGCATTAACATCATGATTATATATGATATTCATTTTCATGTTAAGCGGGGTTGAGAGGGAAGCAAGAGAAATATGATCTCTTGCATTTCATGTTCTTATTGGGCTTCGTTTTTGTATGTCCGTTTATTCTTTCATTTTTTTTCCATAAAAGTTATTATTATCAAAAAAGAAAAAAAATGATATTCATGATTGGTTTTTTTTACTCTTGATTTATTATGTCTATCGGCTACATATTAGGGTTTCTGAATATAACCAGCTCAAAAAACCACAAGTTGTATTAGTTTTGGTAGTGATACATTTTTTTTCTTGTTTTTTCATTAATATATGCTTCGGGAAGAGAGGAGTATTAGAGGTTTGGAGAAGGACTCTTGTGATGGTTGGTCTCTTGTTAGATTTCGTGTTTCTTTTTGGGCTTTGATATTGAATGTCTTTTGTAACCATTCTAAAGGTACTATTTTGCACAAAGGGTGCCCCTGTATTATTTATTTATTTGTTTGTTTTTTTTATCAATGAAAGTTGCTGTTTTTAATCCCAAGTTAAGGCCTTCTTAACTTGCATTTAGAGTTTTGACTTCAGAAAAAGCTTAACAAAACTTCTCTGAATGGCTTTCGAGTTTCAAGTTAATGTAGAACTGAGTTCCTTGGGTGTGTTCTGAAAAATGACCTTTTCCTTTTTAGTTTAGAACCAGGTTTGGGTAATTGGTTTCTAAACACCATTCTCTTCCTCTTTTAGTTTGTTTTCATAGATGATATGTTTCTTTAATAACTGAAGTTCTTATTCCAATTTCATCAGCTTGTGGGTGCGGATGCCAGGGTGAGTGTGATTTTATGGGTCTTGTGGGTTGAATAGTAGGGTGTTTAGTGGAGAGGGATTGTAAGGAAATTTGGTCCCTACTCTTAGTTCATCATGTATCTTTGTGGGCTTCGATTTTGAAGACCTTTTGTAACTATTCTATAGGCTATTTCATATAGTTGGAGTCCCTTCTTGTATAGGAAGCTTCCTTCTTTGTGTGGCTCTTATTTATAACGTCTCTGAAATCTGAATATACTAGCACATTTTAAAAGAATCAACTTCTTTGCTTCTTCATGTCTAGAAATTTGAAAGGTTTTATTTTTTCCCTTTTTTTTTTCAATTCTTTTAAAATTTATAATTTTATGGGAATTTTTTAGCCATTTCTTTTAAAGTCTTGTATTAGTGAGGAATTTCTTTATTAGGATATCCATGGAATCTGGAAGTTGGGAAGAAGGAAGGCTAACATTTAACGTTTTTTTTTTTTTCAAGAATGATAGAATGACACCATGCACAAATATTATTTAGGAATCTCTGGGCACTTTATTTGGACTTTACGACTTCTCCAATGCTTTCTGAAACTGCATACATGCTAAACTTTTTGAGGTCATTGGTAATCTTGTGTTGTAATCTCTCTATATAGGGATCCTTCACCAGCACTGGACTGATAGTCTCTTCAAAACTGCCCAGATTCTCAGATCTGTACACACTGACCATATCTAGTTCGGATCCCAAATCAATTTCCGCTAATGAACCGGTTCAATTTACCAAGAGTGTCACTCGCTGGTCTCTCTTTCTCTCCATTTCTGGAGTCTAGTTTCTTAAACAAGTTTCTTTACCGTTACCAACAAAAAATATACTATCTTGCAGGTTTACTAAAGATGGGGTTTTAGTTGAGGGACTCTTCTGGAAAGATGTCGAAGCATTGATCGATAAGTATGCTAGAGAACCAAAGAAGGGCAAGTGATTTCCTACACAAGCCTTCTTTAATGGGGGGATCTAACTTTCAAGTAAAGTAACTGTTTTCAATTTTTCTTGCCTCTTTTTTATTACTAGCAAACTGAACTATCTTTTTCCTTGATTAATAGACTTTAGAAGCAAAACAGGATGAGCCTAAATTTTAATATCGTTTTTGGTAATAGGCATATACTATCACTTTAAGTCTCAGCTCATACGAAAACCACAGGCGACATAGCCTTTTTTCCCTTTAAACCTTAGTTGAATGTTCGTTCCTATAGGATATTGAAGATGTTTCTTTTGCATCATCAACCCTTAACAGAGATGGATTTACTGCGAGCTAGTTGAACTTTTATTCAGAGTCTATTTAGAATGACTTTTTAGGTGTAAAAAAAGTGTGTTTTTGAGCATTGGAAAAGCCGTTTCTAACTTGCTCTAATGCTTCTTTTTTTAAATTGCAGTTGTAAATATAGCAATCATACACAAAGTGTTAGTAAATATAGCACAACGTGAAACATTTACAAATATAACAAAATCTATAACCAACTCTTAAGGTTTATCAACGATAGACTATATTGCTATTCTATTAGCAATATGGTCTATCACTAATAAAAGTGATAGACTGTATCACTGATATATTTTGCTATATTTGTAATTATTTAAAAATATTATTGTACGATTAATTATTAGTCTTAAAAGTGTTACTTATTACAACCATCCTTCAAACTTCTAAGTTTGTCTTTTTAGCAAATTCAGTTGTATATAAAACACAAAAAGTTGTAGTTTTATATTACTTTCTATTTTCCTATACTTTTCAATTGCATTAAAATAGGTAATATTACCTTCATGAATATGTTTTAATATATAGAAAAATAAAAGTTGTAAAAAAAAATTAGCGGTATATATATTTTTTATTTTAATCTTCTGTATTAGATTAGACTGGTGTTTAATTACTTCCATTTTTTTTTCTAAAAAATGGTAATTTTTAAAAGCGTTTTTTGTTTTTCTTTAATAAATTATTGGGGGTTATTTTAATAGAGAAAAATATTTTGTAATTTCTTTTTTTTTTATAATTTTTCTAAATTATTTGTTATAATTATTAAATCATTGTTAATAATAAATATATAAAATAATTGTTATTTTTAAATATAGTATAATAAATCAAAATATTTATAAAATATAGTAAAATATTACAATATATTTATGGTGGATCGTAATAGACTTTTATGTGTATCATGATAATGATCTATCATGGTCTATCATAAATGTATTGTAACGTTTTGTTATATTTGTAAATAATATTTACAATATTTTGAAGATGTTTGTTATTGAAAATAATTCCTCAAATCTAAAAGTCAGTAAGTAACTGGTTTTAAAAATGATTTGAAATGAAAGTGATTTTAGAATTGATTTTAGTAGATTTAATAGTAATCTATTTAACCGAACATACAAGAAAAGCAAAAAAAAAAAAAGGGTAGAATTCTTTTAAAATCACTTATAGAATTGTTTTTGGAAGTTTTTATGCAATATTTACATTCTACAGTGCAATTGTGTTGGCAGTACTGTATGTGGCCCATGAGCTTCCTTTCCCATATTGTATTTAAAGTAAATGGGTCCCTCATTCTTGATTTTTCTTCCTATTTATGTTTACCTAAATTTATCGAATCAAATACAAAAAGAAAAAAAAAAAGTATACTAAATTTTATTTAATTACGAAATTAAATACAAAAAATTAGATGAAAGAAAAATAACTACATTAAAAAGTATATATAAGTATAAAATATGTGCGTATTGACTAAATAAATATCTTGTATTTACGGACGTATTAGAATAATTATCTCTTTTCTCTTTAATGTGATGTTTTGGATCATCGTGATTGTACCTAAGAACTTTAATCCAACAACTTTGTTTCAATAACAACATTTTGAAATCTTTGCAATCCTTCATAACTTACAAGCTTCATATCCAACATGTTGTATCGACACTAAACCATTAATCCACCGTGAACGAAGCTTTTGACCCTCATTTTCACAACTTCCATTTACCCTCTGCACATTCTTGGCAATCCTAAATGACTCTTCTTCCTCCATCGTCTTTCTTGAAGAAATCACCACTTCCATTTCCACAAAAGCTCATCATTAATCCTATTGAATTCGCTAAACATCTTCATTAAAATCCACCATCACACAGCTGCTAATTTATGACAGCCACTGGATTTGTTCCCTTCAAGTTGAGTATGATAAGTGTAGAACAGTGACAAATATTTAAGAATTTAAAGGAAGTTTAAGTTGAGGGAAATCTGGTAATTTTACCTTAATGACATTTTTTAAATTAGTCCAATTTTCTCCTTTAGGGTTTAGGGTTTTCGAGCATCTCTCTCTCATATGAAGTCTGTTGTACAATAAAATATTAGAAATTTAATAAAATAGTTACAATTTATCTAGATTCTATTTTATGTTGATTATTTGGTCTCTCAACGAGAGCAAATCTTAAATATTAAAAAGATATGCATGTGATTATCAATTAATTTACTAAAATTCTTATCAATTTCAGATTTTGCCAAAATTCCAACTACCTCCTGATTTTGTCATTCCTGTAAATATTCATATTTTTGCAAATGCGACCTTAAAAGGTTGCTTTGGTCCTACACCCAACTTTGGTCTAAGCCCAAGTATATATTTTGGCCCAAAAAGTAATTTGGCATAAGCCACCTAACGCCCTTAAAAAAAAGGCTATATTTCATTTTGAAGATAGCGAGAATAACTAACAATCAAATCTTTGAGTATTTCAAGAATTGAAGACTGAAGCTTTGAAGATGTGAAAAATATAATTGTCTTAGAAGCTAATATCAAAAGACTAGACCTCAAATAGTGCAACGCTTTCTGAAGAACTAGAGACTCAGGAGACATCAACTCCTCTTTAAGTTCTCGAAGGTCTAGAACTTGAAATTTTAAGAACACTTAAACTTTCTTCAACATTTCAAAGAAAACATCAAAAGATATATATTAGAGATTATAATCACAACAATATATTGAAATCAATACAAATTAATACTTCATTTAACAAATTAATTTTTTTTCCTTAAAAAATTTGGTCGATTAACCGATTCAAAATGATAATCAACATCTTATCCATTGAAATATCTTTGTATTGGCTCTTCTCTCACGGTTGTCTGTTGGTCATTTTGGAATAAATTCTTTCAAGCTTCACTTTACGACGATTCAAGAATGAAGATTTTTCTTTCTTTTTTTTCTTTTTTAAAATTTAAATATAATTTGTTACATTTTTTTTAATCTCAATACAAGTTTTGGAAATAAAAAGAAAATCTAAAATATATATATGTTTTAATTATGAAGAAAATATATTGTACAATTTAATATTTTTTCTTTCTAAATTCTTTATTATTTAAAATTACTTATTTGATTTCCTTTTTAAAATCAAGACAAAAAAAAAAAAAAAAAAAGACCTTTTAGAGGTAATGAAACAAATTGACCCACCCGACTAATTATTGAGTTGACCAAATAGGTCTATGCTGCTCCTAGGCCATGGCCCCATTTTATTACATTGACGCAACAAAAGAATGTTTAGCATTACAAAAACAAATATATATTTTACAAAATAGAAATATATATATGCTTTTATTTTTTATTTTTTTTTAAAAATAATTTCCACCAAAATTCATAACTAAACAAAATTTAAAAAAAAAAACAAAAAATATAATTTTAATTGGATATATTGCAAAAAAAAAAAAAAAAAAAAAGAAGAGCAATGGTCCCGATATATAAATAAGATTCGATGATATTTAGGATGGACTTCAATATTTTGAACTAGTCCTAATTAATGGACCTCCCCTAAATCTAAAAGTAAAGAATTTAAATTCATAATTTGGTTATTCAAAAAAAAAAAAAAAAAAAAGGTTTTTAATTACAACCAGCAGAGGCATGTGAAATTGTGTTCATCCACAGAATCACTCACATGAAGACAACCCTAATTGTCACCACTCTTAATTCATATTCATAGCGATCCCCCTTTCTCTTTCCCCAACTTCCTTTTCTTTTTCTTTTTAATTCTTTTAATTAAAAATCGTAAAAACAAAAAACACTCTTTTAAATTATTTTAGACACTGGTAGACACCATTGGACTTCTATCAATGTCTATTAATGCAATTTTGTCATTTACAATAATTTTCCAATTTAATACATAAGAATTCTTAAGCTTGTGGATGGTGGTAAATTTCAAAATAACAAGAATTAGACAAAATAGTCGAAATCATATGAAGTATGTTAAAAATGTGATGGAGACTAATCATAATTTGTATTTATAGAAAGGAATAGTTTTGAATCAATTATTAGATGAAAGTGAAGTGTAATGGAGGAAGGAAGTCATTCCAATTATAAAGGGGTTTAGCAAAAATGATGAGAATACAAAAATAAAAAAAGAAAAAGAAAATTGACATTATCATCTGAATTTTGCTTTAAATTGTGGATATTACCCAAAGTTTAGAGTAATTTTATGTGTTTATTACAATTATAGTATATTTTTGTGTAGTCACCATAGAGAATTTAAAAAATAAGAAGAATTTGTTATAGGGTAAGAGTTTTTGGAGAATTAGGTGGATGCAAAGTATTTTTTTATATAAATTTTTAGATATTAAATATTTCTTATTTATTTATAGTGTTATGGCATGTGAGCTTAGGAAGACCCACCCTCCCTCCATCTAGATTATGGGCAATAATAAAATTTAATTTTATAACCCAACTTGGTTTGATTATTTATTTATTTATTTATTACTATTATTCTTCTTGACAATGGCTGTTTGATTTTTTTTTTTTTTTTAATATCATACTCAATTATATTACATAATGTTATTCATGACATATTGATCTTTGGCAAAGTGATAAAATTTCTAACGTCTAACACCGTAGCTTGAAAACTAACGAATTAGAAAAATTATAAAACCAAAAAAAAAAGAAATAGCAGAAATACCACGATGAGCTAAAACATAAGCAGATTTATATCTATTGATCGAAATTGAATAGACCTGGAAAGCAATACATGTAGAGAGAAAATTACGAATCACTTTCCACACAAAATGTTTAACTTCAACAGAATTATAGTTATAAGATGTATATTTGTATATGTGTTTAATTAGTTTCAACAATGTGGTCATTATTTATGGTTATTATAAAAAAAGAAAGATTACATTAAATTACTTCGAATGTTTTGTTGAGTTATTCATCAATAAAAGAGATGGATAAACAATAATTAGAAAAGAAAATGTGGAGAAAAAACAAAAACTTTTTTAATCAGTGATAGAAGCAATTAATATATAGTTAATGATGGATTTCAATCGTGAATTAAAAGTATCTGATAGATTTCTAACTGTGATAAAAACTAGAGATTAAATGTCAACATCAACATAGTTCAACTGACGTATATTTTTTTATTAAAAAAGTCAAAAGTTTTGAATGCCATAATTATTGAGCTAAAGAAACTATAATGATAAACAACAACAAAAGAAAAAGAGAAGAAAAGTCAATAAGAATCAAATATGACTAAAGAATGATAACATTATACGAATCATGCGTGCATGTGTATATATATATATAAAAGGCAAAAGAAAAATAAGAAGATTTGAGAAAATTGTTATTTATAATGATTTAATAATGTTACTACAGAGTTAATTATTATCTATAAAACATGTTACCCACAATAATTATTTAAAAAATTATTGTAAATGATTAAACTGTTGAAAATATTTATAAAATGTAGCAAAATTTTAGTTGTTATCAATGATAGATGTTAATAGACTTTAATAGACAATTATAGAAATTTATATAAGTGTATCAATATATATCATTGATAGAACCTAAAATTTTATTATATTTTATAAATATTTTTGCTTATTTTTATTTTTATTAAATTATACTTCAAACATACTTGTTAAATTTGGAAAACAGTTTGATTCCATAATCTCGATGTTAAACTACTATTGTTTGGTCAAACAACTATTTTTTATTCAAACTTGTGGTCAAACATTTATTATTATTATTATTATTATTATTGTCAAACAAGTATTAATTATCTTAAAAAAAGAGAGGAAAGTTGATTAGTGATTACACATAATAGAATTAATTTTATAAAATATATCAATGGTGTTCGTTTTGATTATTATGCTGAGGTGGAATTTTCTTTTCATTTATTTTCTAAAAAACCAATTTACTAAATTAAGCATCCAATCAATTAATTAGATTAAATTTAAACACAATAATTAGAGATTATTTTAAGAAAAGTGGTTATGTCATGTCAACCAATCTCCTTGTCCCTATGTGGAAATTGGAACATTAGTTTAAACATATATTTGCTATCATCCTAGTATTCATTTTTTGTTCTCAATATCCATATTATCATCCATATTTCTATACTTTTGTTTTTATAAATCTATGTCCATACGTTGCATAAATGACAAAATAGTCCAAAATAATAGCATACATAACGCAAAAATTGGTAAAAGACTAAAAATTCTACGCCCAACCCACCATTTTCTACGTTTATTCTTGGTTTCCTCAAATTGAAAGCTAACGAGTAACGATGATATAGTAGATATCAATGATAGCAATTAATAGCTTCTATCGGTTGCTATCAATAACATCGATGGCTTCCAATTCGAGAAATGTGTTATTAGTTGCTATAGCTGCTCTCATTGATAACTTTTAATTTGAGTAATCTGTTATTAGTTGTTATAACTGCTATCAACAATGAAAATATGTTTATTGAAGGACAAACTTGAAATTCTAAATAAATTTACAAGTTGATTAGTCAATATTAACTATATTTGCAAATATTTTAGAGTTGTATTATATCTTCATATTCTTTCTGTGACGATACTATTCGCTGTAACTTTTCTATAAAAATGACAATTTATTAGTAACCAATCAAACTTTGGTGAAAATTTGGGTCGATCCAATTCCAAACAGTCATTTTCTCCAATTCTCCTTTTTCGTACCACCTTTTAATTTTGTTACACAAAGGTAATATTCCTCTTGTGTTATATAAATTACAAAAAAGAAAAAGAAAAAGAGAAAAAGTTTAATTAATATTGTTGGTGTCCCTGAACTAAAACCATAAAAATAAAATTAGCATTTTATTAAATTAAACTTTTATTGGATCCCTCCTCCCATGAAATGGCTTGGAAAGAGACATGATTATTATTATTTCTCAAGAACATCAGAAAAATAAAAATAAAATAAAAGAAGAAAAATACAAGATTAAAAAGGTGAGAAGGGGTTGATTATTCAACCTTTCGATCTGTTTTTTTTTTTTTTTTTAAGTTGAAAATATGTGAAAAATTATTTTTAGTTTCTTTTTGCTAAGAAAGATAAACTATTTTGTTTTTATTTTTAAAAATTAAATTTATTAATATTAATTTACGTTTTATGTACGATGTTGTTTCAAATTTCTATTTTCATATTACTGCTAAATAGGCCTTATGGACTTAAATCAAAATAGTTAATTATAAACCATACTTATCATGAATTAAAAAATTTATAGCAAATAGCAGAATTTAGGAAATAAATAAAAACATAGCACAATGGTAAACTATTTAATTTGTAAAATTAAAAAATGTTGACCAGTCAACTGATAAAAAATTTTAAATTGCCAAATCTTGCCCTTCTGTGGCTGTCATAAATAGAAGCTATCATTGATAGTATATATAAATTATAACAATTGATAACATATTCTCAAATTTAAAATTATCACTAATAGTATCAATAAGTGATAACAACTTATAACAGCTAACGAATAGAAAATTATCATTGATAGGAATTATTAGTGATAACAACTGATAGCAGCTATTGGTGATAATAATTGATAGCAATTATCGATGGTAACGACTGATAGCAGCTACTGGTGATAACAACCAATAACATCTATTAGGGTTAGTTGCTATCAATGATAGTTTTTAATTTGAGAAATTCAGGAAGAAGACCCAAAATGATGGTTGCACGTGAATTTTTTAGTCTTTTACTAATTTTTGTGCTATATATACAATTATTTTATTATCGTACTATGTATTTTTATTATTATTTTTTTTAATTTAAATATCATTTATGCAAGTCCTCCAATAAATGATGTGAATTATTAGAGTTAGATTCAATATTATACTCTTGCATTTTTATTTTCCATTATTTAACAATTAAGGAAGACATTTACTCCAAATTCACATATGAAAAAGTTGTTTGGTTATGTGTTGTTTAGATAAACAAATCTATATAACTCTTGAACATTAAATCTAAAAAATCATGTTCAACAACAAATAATCAAAGAACTCGCGAACTGCAATTAAAACCTTAAAATCAATTCAATATCATCCCCGAAAATAGACTAAATTATACATTACTTATATGGTCAAATGAACTAAGGATCCAAAAGACTTGAAACTTCCATCAATCCTTGACCTTCAAAGCACTTCACAAACAAGATAGGTCAAACCTCACCTGAAATCTCTATTTATTTATGTTTATCACAAGAATACACAAAGAAACAAAGCTTAAAAAGGTTCAAAACCCAAACTTCTACATTCTCAAAATCTCCATCTCTAATCAATACAAATTACCATACCTTTATATAGCCATAAGATAAAACCTTAGATATTTTACGAGACATTTCAAAAGTTGTAACGTTCGACCGTAATCCACCGTTGTATAAATATAACCTAAAAAGCAAATAAAAAGACTTATAAAAAATACAATGAATATACATCATAAATCTGAATTTTATTTTATTTTATTTGAAGTCAACTATATAAGAATTTATTTGTAAACATTCAAGAGGCATGAAACCCATTTTAGTTAGCTTAAAGTTTTGTAAACTTTTTTCATTGTAAATTTTGATTAACATGTAATGTCCATTCATGACGTCTTTATCTTTTTAAATTTTTATATAATACCATTGAGATTCCTTCGTTCATAATTAGTTTAAACTTTAAAGAATTAAGAAATAAACACAAAATTGGTTTTAAAATTTTGGCCCAAAAAGACATAATTAAAGTTAAATTTGTAAAGATGGAATTAGGGTAAAAGTTGAAGGAATTTATGAGGTAAATTGTAAAGAGGCAAAGCAATAGATCAATAGAAAGGCAATGAATAAGAAAATTTAAATTATTGTTTGGTCCCTTTTGGTGTTGATATTTGACTTGTAAACCTCAAAGGCTTAAATTATTGCAAAAAGGGTTCCATCTTCTCCATAGAAAACAAAGTTTTTGTAGCTTCAATGATGATGGCGTCATAATGGGACAACTCTCACGTCACCAACTTCTCCCCTTCTTTTAATTTCATTTTCTTTTCAAAATAATCTCCTACTAAATATAAGCTTAGTAATATATGAATATTTCTATGTTTTCACATGTCTCGTATCCATACGACAGATGAATTCATATTTTTTGTTGTATCGTAGAAAAAATTTTAAAATACAAAAAGAAAAAAAAAATTAAAATTACGACCATACAAATGATAGATATGTTTACTTATTTAAAAATAATAAAATATTTATTTACTAATTTTAAATTTATTGTTTTTATAATTTTTTTAAAAATATTTATCGAAATCGACATTTTGCCAATATTTTCGTTGAATTTTTTGTAGAATTAAGACTTTGATATTTTAAACCGTGAATATAAGACATATCAAAATTTTTATAACTCTATGTGTTCGTAAATAGAATTTTTTGTTATATCGTAAAAGATTCATGAAACATGAAAAAATAAAATGTTGGATATAATATACATAATCAACATTTTTACTTCTTATTAAAAAGTATCGAATATATATTTATTAATTTAATTTTTTTAAAAAAATATCTATTAAAATTAATATTTTAACATTTTCATAAAATTGAGACTCTTTAGATAAAAACTATCGACATCAATGTTTTAAACTTCCATCACACAATTGTGAAGCTAGACTCTAATAAATATGTATTTTTTTTTTTTTCATCAAAGAGCTTAACTCAACTAGTATCTATATGTACTTGAAAACCAAGAGGTCTTAAGTTCAAATATATACTTAATTTTTTAAATAAATAATTTTTAAAAGCAAATAAATAAATGAGATTTGATAGTAGCACAAAAAATGATGAAATGGAAGTTTTGTGAGTGAATAAAGCAATGTAGGTGTTATTGAATTGTTTTGGTCATCATAGGCTACACTCCATAAATTATAATTGGAAAAGTTAAAATTGATTTGTCATATTCACTATGTGGTACACTTTTTGTAGTTGCCTTTGGGGACCATTTTCCAAACTAATTTGGACATTCACTTGTCCCATTTGGTATTACATTTAATTAATTAGCTTTTGGGTCCGATTACAATTTTATTTGAGAGTGGTTCTAAAATAGTTAAAATCAATTCTACATATGATATAAAAAATTGTATTTAAAAGGCATAAAATTAAACATTAAGTTTATTTTCTCGTGTTTCAAAGTGATTTTGTGAAACACGAGAATGATGATTTTAATCATCATTTTTAACCTACTCCTAAACTTGTACATAACCAAGACCAAGCAATGTTTTATCTTTAAATTTTAATGGATAAAAATTTTAGTCTTTCAAAGATTTGAATTTTAATTCTAATAGTTAATAAAGACACTAAAAACATATTCAATCTGAATCGATCCTCCTAACTCTAAAATGGAAGGAAATTAAGCTGGTATCGATCGTGTATTAAATAAGTTAATGATGTAATAATGTACACTAAAAAGATAAGATTAAGATATATACGTGCATAAAACCCTAAACTCTCGTATAGTATTCAATTAATGGAAGAAAAAAAAAGAGTTTTGAATATATTTAAGAATAGTTTATTGTAAGGTTAGAACAAAAAAGAAACTGAGTTTGATCCATGCGAATTTATAGTATAGTATGTTTTGGTAGCCAATAAATAGTTGCCCTCATAATTTGGAACATTTTTATGATTAAGTGTCTTTATAGGGTTAGTTTTCAAATTTTTTTTTTAAAAAAAGTAGACTTATTTTTTGAAATATTTACAAAACTATTTTTAAAAAAAGAACAAAAAATAAGATTTGTTTTTTGTCTTATACATTTCACATTAAGAAAAGACTGAATTGGCTCAATTTTTTATGAAAATTTATTATTTTTAATGATGTTTTATTTTTCTTTTCATTTTTTTTAAATTTTTAATCATTTATAATTTCTTATTTTAAGGCCTTTTTAAAACTTTTCATAAACACATTTCTTCACACAATTTCTTTTTAACTTTTATTCTTTAATTTGAGAGTTTAATAATATTACAAGTTTGGCAATTTATTATTTTTAATATATATAAATTTCAAATATCATTAAGAAAATTGTGTAGTTTTAAAGTGAGACAACCGACAACATTCTTTCAAATTAATTCTTTTTATAAAGTTACTTTTATTTTAATTGTTTAGCAAAAGATTCATTTTAAATCAAAATAGACTAAAACATTGGAAAATTACAACATTCTTCCAAATTAATTTTTAGAAAGTTTTTTTTTTAATTGTTTACTAAAATATTCATTTTAAACTAAAATACATTGCAATTTTGGAAATTTATTTTAATGATAAAACTTCTTAATTATATTTATAAATAACAAAAATATCATAATCTATCTGTCATAGATCACGATAGATCAAGATAGACTAATATAGTGTCTAGCATAATATTGATATATACCGATAGTAGTCTATCTTAGTCTATTTCAGTCTATCGTAGATATATAAACTATGATATTTTGTTATATTTTATAAATATTTTAGTATATAGTCTTAAAATTTTTTATTCATATATATATTTGAAAATAAGTTTAAAAACTCATTAATAAAGTATTATAGTTTTAAGGTAATCATTGTGGACAGATAACATCCCTCCAAATTGAGTTTTTAAATAAAATTTATAAATATAACAAAATTTTAGATTGTATTAAAAATTTGAAATTTGAAATTTTATCAAATATTTGAAATTTATGTGTTAATAACAATAGATTTGAGAACTCGTAATATAAAAAAAATAAAATTCCCAAATTAAAAAATAAACTCATTTTTGCAAATACTTTTCAAAACAACCCTATAAGATATAACACTTAATCCACATTTTGATGTCTTTAATAATAATACTAATTATTATTATTTATAAGCCTTTAGTCACAAACTATCATAATTTGATGATATTAAACTATGGTCTATAAAGCATATATAGCTGCAGCTACCCATAATCTTGTAAGTTGGTTGGTTCCTTAAAAAAAAGCACCTAAATTTAATTATATATTAAACTACCAAATAGCCTTACTCCTCAATCCATTAAATTACTTTCCCCAAATCCTACTTTCTTATCTTTTTTTTTTTTTTTTTATAACCCCAAATTCATATTCATCCTCTTTTCATACACATGTATAATGTTTCTAATTTTTCTAATAAATAAATAAAATTTTATTAAAAATTTAAAAGTTACATAAACTAAATCAAAACAAAATTAGATAGACCAAGAATGTTTTTAACCCTTGCCAATTAATTTATTTTTTATTAGCAAAGAGGCCAAAAATATAATAAAAAAATAAAAATTTGAAAATTAATTTAATCCTTAGTTGTGAAATTTTAAAAGGGGAATGTCTAATCTAATAGTTTAGTTAAGTCATATGATTTGAGTATGAGGTTAGAAGAAAGTGTTAGGGGTGGGCCATAGAGACACCAACTAAAATAATTAATTAAATAAATTGTTTGAAAATTAAATATATAAGCTTAATAATAATAACTTTTTTTTTTCTCCTTTTTATTTCCTTTGTGGATTCTAGAAGAATGCTCTAAGTGGAGTGCACCAATTGTCAAAAGGTTAAAGTGATTCATTAAGATGCTTAATGAACATTTAATTATTCCCTAATTAAAATATATATATGGTCTAGTCTAGAAGAAAAAAGTATGAAAGAAAAGCACCCCATTAGCCAACTTTCATTTTTTTGGGACAAAATCTTGGGAAAATGGGTTCATCTTACTCTAATTAAAGCATATATTCCATTTTGATCTTCATTTGTTTGTTAAATTAATTACTTTTTTTTAAAAAAAAAAATTATATTGAAAATAAGAAATTAATCTTATAATTTTTGTCTCTATAATTTAATTATAGTATATGATTGTTAGATGACGATTTTGAATCATATGCCTACCTTTAAGGTTAATTATTAATCTATGTTGACAAAATTTTGATATAACAACACTGCATTAAATACAAGTATAACTTGTCGTGGTCTATGCTCATTTGTAAAGAAATAATTGTTCAACTAGCCACTATATATATATATATATATATATATATATATATATATATATAAAACTCATCCAAATTTATAAAATTTAGTAATATGTTTTAGGTATTAACAATTTAGGCTAAAAAAATAAGTACAATTCAAGAGTTTAGTGACTTAATTTTTAAGTTCATGTATTGAACAACATTATCCTCAAACACAAAATTTTTAATTTAATTTTATATTAGATCGAAGAGTATATGAATATAAAGCATTTTTGACTGTTACGTTATAAACAAGGAAGAGAGATTTATTATAATGATGAACTTTATGTTATAAATGAGATAAAAAAAAAAATAGGTTAATTTTGAAAGGTAAGTTAAAAATAGTAATTTTCCATTTATGTTTGTAAGAAGATGTATGGGCCAAATTTGTGACCATAATATATAATGATAGAAAGAAAAAAGGGTTGCATAACATCTCATAACTTGTCATAGTAATATCAAAATTGGGATGATGGACTCATTGATTATTCCATAAAAAGAGAAAAAAGAAAATCAATATCAAACATTTTAAAAAATAATTGAAGTGATTGAACACTTTGGTATAATTAAAGAATGCAATAAATTGGAGAATAAATACAAGTGGCTTTAAAAAAATATATAAAATGACCAACAAAATTATTAAACTTATATAAAGTTTCAAATTGATGCCCAAACAAATTTCGGTATATTTACTTATTTTAAAAAATATTGGTTTTCTTAAAATCAAAAATGAAAATATCCATCAATAAGATGGTATATCCATAAATCAAAAGATTTACTATCGATATTAAATATATAGAAATATCTCCAAAAAGACTTTTATGAGTACTAGCAAAACATTAAAAAAAAAAAAAATCATTAATTTAGTCTAATATGAATAAAAATACGAATAAAAATTTAAAAAATTATTTTAAATAATAAAACTGTATAAAATATTTACTAATATAATAAAATATTACTGTCTATTTATAATTTAACCTAAAATAGATGAAAGTAGTTAATTTTTGTTTGGAGCAAGAGGTTGTTATCTGAAATTGAGGAAAAAGAAAATAGAAATTCCACATAATATACCCAAGTTGAGGGGCAATGCATTAGTAAGTCTATCCATATACTTAATATTTATATATTTAGTACTAAAATTGTTTATTTATTTATTTATTATTTTATTGAATTTGTATTATTTGGATAGGTTGAAGGACAATTAATAATGCAGCTATTTAGGACTTGGTTTAATAGTCAAACTCAAACAAATAATAAAATGCAAGCTGTTTTACAATATCATCATTACAGGCTTACACCTTCATTCAATCAACTTCTCCTTTTGCATTGTCAATTTAAATTCTGTACTTTATTATTATTATTATTTTTTTTAAATTTCCATTTTATATTAAATATTTTCAATATTTTTATAATAAAATAATAATTATTCAATAGTTTTTTTTGTAAGTCAAAATTAATTTAACTACAACCAATGTGGCTTTCAACTTTTCAAATAAAAACAATCAAATGTTTATGGATGTAATATAATACCTACGTATCACGTATGTATATATGTTCGTATCACATCATTATAAATTTTTGTTCAAATACATTTCAACTTATGTTTTTATTATATCAAACAAAAAAAAAAAATATCACTTAATAAATATATATTGAGTTATTTTCATATATAATAAAATGATCAATTTATTTTATAAAAACAGTAAATTGACAAAAATTTCTACTTTACTATTTGCTATATTTAAAATTATTATTTTTTATATATTTGAAAATACGTATTAGTGTGTTGTTATCGTGGTTGAATCTATTTTTTTTAGTAAGTAGTGATTTGAAAAATACATGAATTATTTTTTTCCTTTTAAGAAGTTTAAATAGATTGCTTAATTAACCCATAGATTGATTAAAAATAAAGTATATTGAGACAATAATGTAGATTTGTCAACATTCTCTTTTAGACAAATCTTTACAAAAATTCCATCCTTCAACTTTTTTTATTGTGTTAATCACTTGTCTAATCAACATGGAATATGGTGTATAGCTAACATATCTCTACTTTAATATATTACTCAAATTAATCTTCATTATCTCATATATACTCTATTAAAAAGATGGTTGGCAAATTCAAATTTCTAAAATAATATATATGAAAGCAATTGCATTATATTAATTAGTAGATTGAAATAACAATGATAATAATAAGATATACGACTATTTTATAATTTAGAGTTTCTAAAGATTGTTATTTAAATAAAAGAAATGTGTGTATCGTTATAAATTATTTAGTATGTCACTCCAAAGATACGACAACTCCTTAAAAGATTTTGTGCAGGATCAAAACTATGATAAAAGAGAATAATAAATAAATAAAATTTAAAATTTAAAATTTAAGAGATATACCATGTAATCTATCAAACCCGTCTTTACTCTCTTATAGTTGAGTTGACACACCATTTTGAATCACCCTTAATTAGAGTTGTTTTTTTTATTTATTTATTAAAATGACTTTGAAAGTGCTTAATAAGTATTATTTTAATGACTCTAAAAACTTAAAAAAATAAAATAAAATAAAGTTTTAATCGTATTGTCTCAACTTGTATGTCAAGATTTAATCACTACCTGAATGATCAAAGTAATTAACTACTAGCTTCTATATTAAAACATATACTTATAAACTAGGATTAAGGTCGAGTACGTAAGATGCGAAAAATATTCTATAAATAAAAGTTAGCACATTTCTACTAGTCCGAAACCTCAAAAGTAGAATCCAAAAGTAAAGTCATGTAACGTCATTTTCGTAGCGGACTAGAACTTGGCTAAGGACTCAAATCTATTTAAACTTTTATTCTCTAGAACTTATAGAAAGAGTTCAAATTTATACCTTTACTCTCTCTCTCTCCCCCTCTTTTTTCCCTTTTTATAAAGTATTATCTTAGTTCTCCACCTACATATGATCAAGACATCTTTTATGTACGAAAGATTTAAAAGTAAATTGTATTTTTCCTCTATTTGATTCGGGTACATTTAATTAATTAATTACACGAAGTGAAATTATATAGATCTAAATTACGTGGCGTAGTGATAAAATTATCGATGAACAAATTTCTAATGCTATGATAATGTATATGGAAAGATTTTCATACTATTTTTATCTATTGTTTGTCATCTAAAGAGTTTTTAAATATTATGTAGATTCATATAATAAATTAATAAATTATTTAATAACGTGCTAAATAATTAATGGAGGTAATATGTATTATATTTGTTCTGGTTGATGTGTACCACCCTCCACGCCATCTAACTTTTAGATTTGGGTCAAAATTGGTTTAGGCCTTTAGGGTTTTGTTGATTTTGAAACCAACCAACAAATAAACTCATAAGTTTTATTCAGAAATGAACCAAATCGATGTCCAATCAGGAAAAAAAAAAGAATCGATTAATCGATTCTTTTATTTTTTATTTGTGTGTCACATCAATATACTTTTAAAAATAGGATAAGACTGATTCATCTATACGAATGTGAGATCTAATAATATTTATAGTATAATTATTGTAATGAATACCACTTTTAAGATAAATAATTAAGTATATAACTACCATTTTAAACGGTTGCAAATATAGTTGTATTTAAATTTTAGGTCTGCAAATTCGTTTGCATTGTCTCATACATATCTCCTAATACTTTGGGTCTAACTGTTAATTTTGCAACTATTCAATATTTGTAAGATAAATTTATAGTATGAACAAAAGAGAAAGGACGGTACTCCTATAGTACTAGATATCTTTTCAAGTTACAGTTGTGATACTAATGATTTACTTGGATGAATACAAATCTACCACGTGCATGAAAGTACGTGGTATTTTAACAAAAATAAAAATAAAAAATTGAACTTGAACTTGTTAATTTTTATATTCATCTAGTTTAACAATAAGCTTTCCTTTAACTATCTGTTTAATTTTTGCTAATCTGCCAACTAATTTGAGAGAAATCAAAATAAAAAAAATAAAAAAATCCTTATATAAGGACTATTTTGAATAATTGCAAGTTAGTAACACAAAATTTATGGCTATAATATCATAGCTTTTTTTCTTTTCTGGAAGTCTATCAACCTCATTACACATGTTTTTTTTTCTTTAATTATTTGGATATGTAAGATTTATCGGGTAAATTTGGATGAATATTGCAGGTTGGAAAATAATTAGAGAAATAAGTTTGTTTTGAAAATATTTAGAGAAATAGGATGGATTTTAGCTTCTATCTTCGGTCTTAGATTTAAAACCCGACCTCTTATATTTCTTTTAATTTGTAATTAATATAACTCAATCTTTATTAAAGTTTTATTTTATTTTATTTTATATATTATGTTTTAGCCTATCTTGCATTTGTCACAAATTTTATAATTATTTATTTTAATAATTTTAGAAAAGATGATTGTATTTAACCAATACATGGATATACCCAATAATTTTATTTTCATTATAAAGATTAAATTTATTTTTATTTTAAAATCTTGATTATTGTTGTATTAAAAAAATCCCTTTTATTTTTTTAAAAACTTGATTTTTAGGTTTTTTTTATAATTATATAGATTATTTTTTAAATTTTCACTTTATATTAGAGTTATATCATTCAACTTTGATATTTAGTTCTTGTTCTAACCTTTACGTAACTAGTGTTACTATAAAATATAATCCAAAATATTACTATACAAAATAACTCCTAGAATTAAACATAATATAAAAACCATCATATTACTATAAAAATATAACTTATAAAATCATAATATCCCAACCAACCAACTAGAAAATATATATAATAATATGAGGACATTATTGTAACTTACTAAAAGAAATAAACCGGTTTAGTTCAGTACAATTTACCTCACTTTTGGTAAGACAATTTACCTCTCTTTTGGTTCTTTTATCTTCCAATCAGTGACAAAATCTAGGAGTAAAACAATATAAGAATATAGATAAAATTTTTAATTAAAAAAAATATAAATCCAATAGAATAAACAGTAACCTCACAATTTGATTCAGTACAAAAAATAAATAAGTCGAATAATTTGTGAGACAAGAGAGGAGATATGTTTTAGTGGGACAAGAATTTGTGGGAATTTTTTTAACAAAAATGAAGAACAAGTAAAAATTAAGAACAAAGGATTCCGACTGAAGTGAATGAGTTATTTGTGTGAGGTGAGAAGCGAGTACGTGTGAAGAGAGTTTGTGGGATTGTGAAGGAGTGGGCTATTTAAAAAGGAAGAGGACGAGTATTGAAGACCCCTCGACAAAGGTCTACTTTGGCTTTATTGACTGTTGACTGCACGACAGGTGAGGCAAGCAGGCACGGTAGACGATGAGGCCGGCATGACAACCGTTGACTGCATGGTAGGTGAGGCAAGCAGTTTGGAGGCTCGTGGGACCTAGGTCGTGAGTTGAACACGATACCTAGCACGAATTTGTTATATATATATTTTTTTAACTAAATAGATCGTGAATTAATTGTTGGGAAAATTTTAAATATATTATGAACTGAATACACTAGCAAACAAATTACAACTCAATAAGGCTTAGATACATAAACAATCAAATACTTGAAAAAACATAAAATTTGATATACTCAAACTGTAGTCGAGGCACACTTCTGATAAGCGCTGTTCTGAAGACAATTATTCACTCTACACGGGTTTGCAAGCAGACTACAGCGATCGTCTCAGCAGGATACAACGACTAACTCCGGTAGAACTGCAACCTCGAA
>JBBPDJ010000002.1:6372842-6416776 GCA_037974625.1 Cucumis cinereus | reverse complement strand
AAAAAAGTGTATATTGGTTAATTTAAGTTAAGGAGAGAATTAAGTAAAAGGAGGAAGGAGAGAGCAATAATTAGGTAGAGAGATGATACAATAAGCTAACAATAGAAAGAAGCCACGTCATATTAAAATAGCCACTAATCAGCATCATACGCATCTCAGCTTTTGCAACGCTTAAATCCTATTGGTCCTTAATATTCTTGTCGTTTCTTCTTTTATCTATTCTCACCCCCCCCCCCCCTCTCTTCATTTTTCTTTTCCCAAAAACCCCTCTATTTCTTCTTTTTTTTCTTTTTTTTCTTTTTTTTCTTTTTTTTCCTTCTTCTTCTTCTTTCTTTCTTTTTTCTTTTCTGAGGCGCATATTAGTTAAGTCTTCTAGTTTTAGCTTCTAGGTCTGATCCAATCCCCCACTCCACAAAAAAATTCTCCAATTCTCGCCGTCGATGCTTCTCTCCGTCGATCTCCGCCCTCTCTTCTTCCTCCTACTTTCTTCTCCCCCCCTTTCTCTCACTTCGCCGCCTTCCGCCACCTCCATGATCCGCTGATTCCTTCTCGATCCGATTATTACTCTTCTTCTTCTTCTTCTTCCTCACTGGAATTCTCCGATTTCTTCAATTATTCCTTCTGGATCGTGTTTCTTCGCCACCTTGATTCTCCTAGGGAGTTTTCTTCATTGATTTAGTTGCATAACGGATTTTCAACTGTTTTCTAGATTTAGTTTACACGTAGCTTATTCTTCTTCTTTTTTCCTTTTTTTTTTTTGGGAGATATATATATATATAGAGAGAGGGAGATGGGAGGGGATTATGTTGTGTGTGTTGAGAAAAGTTAATTATCCGGACTGACTTCTGTAGGAATTGAAGTTTGAGACGGATCTTTAATAATTAACTGAGAACTCTGAGTTTTTCTTTTGGATTTGTGATTCGATTTTGAGTTGAAGGAACTGAAGAGTGTTTTGTTTGAGTTTAATTGAAGTTATGGAAGAACGGGATAGTAGTAGAGTAAATATGGGGATGCCGGATGTGATTCTTGGCTGTGTAATGCCCTATATTCAGGACCCCAAAGATCGTAACGCTATTTCTCAAGTTTGCCATAGATGGTACGAGCTTGATGCGCTTACTCGTAACCATGTTACCATAGCTCTTTGCTACACCACCACACCGGAACGCCTACGGAAGCGGTTTATTCATCTTGAATCCTTGAAATTGAAGGGTAAACCTAGAGCTGCAATGTTTAATTTAATACCTGAGGATTGGGGAGGATATGTTACTCCATGGGTGAAGGAGATTGCTAATTCTTTCAATCGCTTGAAGTCTCTTCACTTCCGGCGTATGATTGTGGTAGATTCGGATCTGGAGCTTCTTGCTAGTGCACGAGGCCGTGTTCTTCTGTCGCTTAAACTCGATAAATGCTCAGGATTCTCCACCGATGGACTATTCCATATTGGACGCTCTTGCAGGTATCTGATTTCGTTACTTGATGTTCTGTTCAAGATGAGATTTTTGGGCATTGAAAAGTTTTGAGATACAGAGAACGAATTAATGTTTTGGGTTTGTTCTTGGTTTTTCCATGGTCATTGTTATTATTATTTCATTCTTATCATTATGGGGTTTTTTTTAAATACCTTTTCTGGTTCATTGGTATGATTTTCTGGTGCTCTGAACTTTTTAAACGTAAGAGATAAGAAGCTGAAACAGAGTACGCTAACATACAATATTCTTAAAGAAGGTTTAACATTTTGGGAACTGGTGGGTAAAGAAGGAAACTGTTCTAAGTTATCTTAAATGAAGTTTAATTTGGATTGATAGTGCAATTTCAGCAATTGTGTCAGATTGCAATTTTAGTAATGCTGTGAACTAATAATAATAATAGCATGTTTCCCATGTAGAAATTAAATTAAATTAATAATTTTGGAAAAAGAAAAAGGGAAAGTGAATGGCATTGCTCATGACGATTTATCATCTTTAATACTGGTTGTCGTTTCAGGAATTTAAAAACATTGTTTTTGGAAGAGAGCTCAATTCTCGAGAAAGATGGAGAATGGTTACATGAACTTGCTAGGAACAACACAGTGCTTGAGACGTTAAATTTTTACATGACAGATCTTACCCAAGTTAGATTTGAAGATCTTGAACTTATAGCCAAAAACTGTCGTTCCTTACTTTCTGTGAAAATTAGTGATTGTGAAATCCTTGATCTCGTGGGCTTCTTTCGTGCTGCTGGTGCTTTGGAGGAATTTTGTGGAGGTTCCTTCAATGACCAACCAGAGAAGTATGCAGGTATAGCATTGCCTCAGAATCTGCGTAATTTGGGTCTTACATACATGGGAAGAAGTGAAATGCCAATAGTTTTCCCTTTTGCGAATCTTCTCAAGAAGTTGGATCTTTTGTATGCTCTGCTTCATACTGAAGATCATTGTACTTTGATTCAGAGATGCCCCAACTTAGAAATTCTTGAGGTATTCTTATCTAATGAAATTCTTTGTTCTCTTTTCTTAGAAATGCTTCATTCAATTCTGGGTTTGATTCTGAATCTCTGATGGGAGATCCCATATCCATTTACCCCTGTTAAATATTACAGAGTTCCTTCATTTCTGGCTGCCCTGCTATTATCCTCTATTCTCGTACTTTCATTTGCATAGCTATTGATTAATGGGAGGATTTTTTTTTCTGTCTTTTTTGGGTATAATCATGTATTATAAAATTTTCATATTAATTCAGCTAATTGAAGGCTTGATATTATTAACTGAGCAGACTAGAAATGTGATTGGAGATAGAGGATTAGAAGTTCTTGCTCGTCATTGCAAGAAACTGAAAAGGCTAAGAATTGAGCGAGGTGCGGATGAGCAGGGATTAGAAGACGAAGAAGGTCTTGTTTCACAAAGAGGATTGATTGCTTTGGCACAGGGATGTCTGGAACTGGAATACTTAGCTGTATATGTGTCGGATATCACTAATGCATCTCTCGAGTGCATCGGCACATACTCGAAAAATCTCAGCGATTTTCGCCTTGTCCTGCTGGATCGAGAAGTACGGATAACGGATTTGCCACTCGACAATGGAGTTCAAGCTCTATTGAGAGGGTGTTCTGAGAAGCTGAAGAGATTTGCTTTATATCTTCGGCCTGGTGGATTGACAGACGTTGGTCTTGGTTATATAGGAAGGTATAGCCCAAATGTGAGATGGATGCTTCTTGGTTACGTGGGGGAATCTGATGCTGGGCTAGTGGAATTCTCTCGCGGCTGCCCTAGCCTACAGAAGCTTGAAGTTAGAGGATGTTGCTTTAGTGAACAAGCATTAGCAGAGTCCGTGTTGAATCTAACTTCCCTCAGGTACCTATGGGTTCAAGGTTACAGAGGATCCTCTTCAGGCCGTGATCTTCTTGCAATGGCTCGCCGGTACTGGAACATCGAATTGATTCCGTCGAGACGAGTTGTGGTGCCGGATCAAGTTGGGGAGATGGTGGTGGCTGAACACCCTGCTCATATACTTGCATACTACTCCTTAGCAGGACCAAGAACTGATTTTCCAGAGAGCGTGGTACCGTTGGATTCGTAGTCCTTGATCGCTTCATAGAGCTTATGGGGATGTACATACAACAAGTCAACAACAAGAAGAAGAAGAAACAAGGACAACAACAATCTCTCTATCATTTGTTCTTGCCACTTTTCCATTTTGCAACGTACCTGTTAATAGAATTGAAGGTGTTACAAAATTTGGGGTTAGGATGAGAATTTGTGTTTGGAAATGTCATTTTGTTGTGGTGGTATCATCAAAATATAGACAAGACAGAAAGAAAGAACGAACAATGAGGACGAGGACGAGGACGAGGACAAGACAGAGAAAGACGGTTTTAATGTTGTAATAAGGCTGTGTTGTTTTTGTTCTTGAAACAAACCGTGCATCATCATGATGATGGAAATGGCAGTTTGAACACTGTTTATTGCAAAGACTTTCCTTTTTCCTTTCTTTTCTTTTTTTTTTTTTTTTTTTTTTTTTTTTTAACATTTGCCCATTTCAAAAAAGAAGAAGAAGAAGAAGAAGAAGAAACCTTAGCTTTTTGGGTGTGATGGTAATAGTGTAATATTATTTTCTTCCTTTCTGAGTTAAAAATCCCACTCAGAGAATTATGTTTTCTTTTTTTTTTGGTTCTTCCTTTTTTATAGTTAGTTGGTGGGGTTATTGGAGATCAATGGTTTGTATCAGATGTGAATAAATGAAAGAGCCTTCTACAAACAGTTTCATCATTCAAAAGCCTTTTCTCAGAAGTTCATACCATTTTTGTAACTTTCTTATTTCATTTATACAAGTTTCTTCAATGGAGGGCTATCTATTAATTGAGTAATTTTGGGGTGTCAAAAAGGGTCTTTTGGGGTTTTTAAATTTTGTGGGCTATGATTATACTATAAGAAGGATTGAGAGAGAGACCATTAATGTGGAAACCAAACAGCCTTCTTCCATTTGGTTCATTCAAAAAGACCAACCACTTCAGGTTCCCTTTTTTTAGCAACTTCAAAAGATTTTAGGCCCCTTCTCATCTGAATTTTCTTCTTTTAAATTTCTAACTCTATTCTTTACTTTTTTTTTTTTTTTTTATACCAAGTGAACATTTGGAAACTAAACTATGCTTTTATTTATTAGTTTAAACTAAATCTAAACTATTGTTGTTTGGATCAATCATAAATTGTCACGTCATTATTAACGAAATTGTTATTTTTTTTATTCTAAAAAAAATTTGCCATTTTTCTACCCACCTCCTTAAAATTTGTCATACTTCCAAATTTTTCTAAATAAAATTAATTAGTCCAATTTGATCTTAATTGTTTGGGTTAAAGACTAATTGAGCCCACAAATATAAGCTTAATTTAGCCCAAATAATAATAAATAAGGCTTAGGGTCAGGTCTATGGACCAATTAAGTCCATGGACCAGCTAAGCCCAAGCTCACAAAGTCCACCTGAAAACTCTATAAATAGATAAATCCTCCTTATTTGTTGGGGTTCAAAAAATTTTACTTCAGATAGCTTAGTGGGCATTAAACAAGAAGGATAATTGGAGCCTAAAACAAATGATTAGGCCTAATAGGAGGTCTAGGGAAAGAAGAAGGAAAGGGTCGAGCCCATTCTGAGCTCTCTTTGACTAGGTCGAGACCAAACTCGATAATCAGAGATGCTTTCGATTCACATTATAGTACTAGGCATGAGATACTTTCAATTATAGTAAAATGAACCAAAATGGTTATAAATATAACAAAATGTCGTTGTTTAGTAGTGATGAATACTGATAGACTATTATCATCTATATCATTGTCTATCACTATATTTGTAAACATTTTAAAATAACTTGTTAGTTACTACTGTATTGTACGTGGTATGTGAATCTTGAAAAGATAACTATTTAATAGTGCAACTTTTATTTATTAATAAGAGAGTTTGAAAAAAAAAATCAAAAGCTTACAGAAAGAACTAAAGATTTATTAATTATAAAAATTAAGATTTTAAAGCTTATATAAATCCTATGTGATAGTTGATAAAAAAAAATTCATAAATGGAGTTGAAAATTAAAAAATAAATCTAAAAATGATTGAAATATAATAATAATCAAGATTTTAAAATCAAAGAGAAATTAAAGGCGGTTACAAATTATTTAGCTTTTAAACATATTTGTACATTATTATAACTTAAATAAAACAAGTATTTGAATATTTTAAAGATAATACTTAATCTATCTATAGATTCTTTTCTCAATTATGAAATAATTGAGGATGATTTATGGTTAGAATTTAAACAATATGAATATAACTCATAACCTATTTATAATACATAAAACTAATAACCTCTTAAATAAAAAACAATTATTTTTTTATTTTATTTGAATGATGTGATATACCTTAATTTCAAAATTTTTATCTAAACTAAAAAAAATAAAAATTGTGAACCTTTGTAAAAGAAAATCATGTGTTGTTTTTCATATCCTTTGTAAAAGAAATTAATGTTTTTCCATATCTCTTTTAGATTTTATAATTTAGATATAAATAGTATATAGATTTTTAATTTTTTATTCTTATTTTTCTTAGGTTTATTCACATTGGGGTCAACACTCTTCTTTGTGTGTAGCTTCCGCGTCAGGCACGGACGATCCGGTCGATAGCCGGACTCAGCTCGTTCCGTAGATAGGAAGAGGGTGAATTGCATGATCTTGATCTTTTTAATTCATTCTACTACTTATCATCCTTGTTTCCAAGCATCAACATTGAATCCTGTCATAAGACCTTCTCAAGATCCATTGGAAAGGCCATAAGCATCGCCAGTGTAGAGAACAAAGAAATATGTTTGTTCTATTTTGGTCCCTATTATGATTTATGTCTTATATTCTTTATATTTAGTTATTTCTAAATATCCTGTGACAATTTTATATTTCATTTTAATTCTAAAACTTAAAAGGTAAATCGTTATATTTAGACAACAGTAAAATCTAGCTATTTAGCAACAAGAACTCAACTCAATTGTCATCTAAGTTTACTGGTAACCACGAGATTTTGTGGTTAATTCGAATCCCGTACTCAAATCAAAATTTTTGTTTTAAGATTTAAAAATGGTATTAGAATAATATCCCCTTTACTTAAAGGAGGAACCTTTTGTGTCCAACAAAAGATAAAAGGGCATGAAAAAAAAAAAAAAGAAGTAAAGTAAATGAAGCAAAAGAAAATTTTATGATGTAATAAAGTTTAAAGAAAAAAGTGCTTAAAGACATTTTCATATGCTATTGTATTTGCTTTCAAATAAATCCTATTTTATAAATTAAACAAACCAATTCTATTTACAACTTTTTTCGGAAAATTATCAAAAATAAAATAGAACATTATAAAATATTTACACTTCATTGAAAAATAAAGTGTAATTGTTTTTTTGTCTTTTAGTGATTTTTGTATGAAGTGTACATAATTTGTTTTTTTCATATATATTTGAAAAAATTCCATTTATTTTCAATATTATTTGACCTTTGCATGCTAATATATTATTAAATTTCTTTTAAGGAATAAAAAAAAAAGTCTTCATCAATAAGCTTAATAAGTTTTATCTTTTATTTTTTATTTTTGAAAATGGAACTTATTAACACTATTTTTCCCACAAGTTTTTTTTTAAATCAAATCTAGTTTTAAAAACTAATAAAAAGTGGGTTTTTAAAATTAAAATGAGTAAAATATAATTTGAGTGGTTAATCTCTTTTTATATATATATAAAAAAGAAATCCAATAAATTAGCTCATCTTTAAATTATTTATTTTTCAACTTAATCAAACTTATATTTGTACAAACTTGTATTATTGAAAGTATTAAATGTGAAATGAAATTTCAGAGGGCTTTTCGCTAAAACTATTAGTTGAATGTGTTGAAATCGAATCAATTAAATATAAAATATAAAATACAAAATTGATCTAAGTTTAGATTTAATTCCATGAAATTGAAAGTTTTTCCAAACTGCTGTAGAGAAAACTATATATTTAAAAAAATTTGTTAATATTCCAAGCTTTATAGCTGTTCTATATCCATTGCCTTTTTCTAGATTTATGTATCTTCTCTTTAATTGCTAATTATTTTAAAATAAATAATATTGAAGAGACTAGAAAGTTAATGATAAATGATAATAAAGTGGAATTGGTTTTTAGTTTCTTTATTATTATTATTATTATTATTATTATTATTATTATTATTATTATTATTATTTTTATTTTATTTTAGTGCTACAAAGCATCACATCTTTGAGCTTCATGTTTGAGACATATCTATCCCTTCATCAGCTTATCTAATTCATTAATTATATATATAATATATATAAAATATATAGAACCAATCCAAATAGAGAAGATGATTTGAAAGAGGAGAAACAAATAAGTAAATTAGAAAGAAAAGTGAATATATATATATATATATATATATATATACATATTATTAACTCAAAGCAAAAGTCCAAATTAAAGGCAGAAAATCCACAATATCTAAAAAGATAAAAAGGAGGATTTGAATGATTACTATAAGGTAATTAACAAAATTAAAGACCCAATTTTTTTTTCCAAATTCAAATCAATGGAAGATGTCATATATATAGGATGAATATCAAAATATTTAGATTTTGTTTAATGTTTTCGATCATATTTACTGAATTCACTGAATATGTATTATTTAACACAGAATTTGAATTTTGTTTTTCAAAAAAGGTTTTTAAATATTTGTTGTCTAAATAGTGCAAATTAAGCGTCCATGAGATGTTCTGGTGCATTCATTGACCTAATTGTACCTTTTTCTAAAAGAAAAATTGGATAAATTATGAAAATAACTTTTTTTTAATGTTTTTTTTTACTATAATTGTAAACAAGTGGACTCATTTATTATAAAATAATAATAATAATTATATAAATAAATGTGTCCATAGATTAATCAGTAAGATCAACCTAAACCCTAAAAATGAGTGGTTTATCTTTATACATTGAAAAATAATTATTTAAAAATAAAAAGTAAATTCCTGAAATTGGTGTGAAATACAAAGATAAATCCTTAGGCACACCCAAAGCAATTGGGTAAAGAAGAAGACCTCCAACAAAGATGTTGGCACAAAAATAAAGGAATTTTAAAAGTGTATAATTATTATTTTCATTTACCACTCAAAAGTAATAAATAAGAATATTCATGCTTCCTCATTTAACTTTGGAGCAAAAAAATAAAAAAAATGCTTTGTATGTGGTTCAAATAAAAAGAACACAAAATATGTTCTAATGTGTGACATCTAGCTAATGGGTCCATAACCTTTTTTCACAGTGGTAACCATCAAATTAATTAACACTAATTTAATTAAAACCTTATATTATAATTAATTATATGGTTTCTTTATTTCCTTTGACATTTTGTGGATTTCCTCTTTTTTTTTTTTTTTTTTTAATTATTATTATTATTATTATTATTATTATTATATAGTGTTTCATCTTTATCCCCATTGCTGGCTTTCACTATTCCCCTTTCTCCATTTTTTAAAAGCATATTTGGATAACTCAGCTTAATCATTACATTACATTAACATGATTTTAAAATTTAGCATAATACACTTAGGAATGGAAATCTCTCTACAAACCATCTAAATATTACTATTTAATTATATTTTTAATATTTATAATATATGTTTTGACTAAATTTTCAATACTATAATTAAAAAATAAAAAGTAGATTGTCAATTCATATGTAGTTGAATATTTTTTAGAAAAAAAAATCTTTTAAAAAATTATAATTACATTTTAAATGTATTGATTTTAAAAATAGTGTTATATGTAAAAAGAATTTTAGAATATGTAAAAAGTACGCGTGTTTTTTAACATGAACCATATACTTTCAAATAGGTAAAATAAAAAATCAAAATTGTTTGGAATTAACACTTTTTACTAAAGTATTTAACAATAAACTAATTTTAGTAAACACACTTATTTTGAAATTAAAGAATGTTTGAGATATGAAATTGGATCCAATTTATTGGTTGAGTATTTAAAATTTAGAAACAAATCGTTATCAAACTAGACATTATTTTTTGGATTTTAGTAGCGATTTAACCTCGTTATTATAATTATTTTTTGAAGCAATAATATAAAGTTTTTATGGCAAAGAGACAAAGAAATGTGGATGAAATCAGAACGCAGCTTTGGGATTTAAAAAGATGTCTAAAAAAAAGGGATTTAGAAGAAAGAAAGATGCTTTATAAATAGGGTAAAGCAAGCAACCATGCTGATGCTACCTACTGTGCCACCCACAATTGGCATTCTGGGTTGGTGGATCTACAAAATATATATATATATATATATATATATATTATGAAAACCCTATTTTTTGTTCATAACTTTAATAATTGATTCGTTTTAATCTATAAACTTTTTAAACATGTTGTTTTAGTATTTGAATTTTAATGGTTGTGTGAAGGAATCGTGTCATCAACCTTTGAGTTAATAATTAATTGGTGTATTACTTATTGGGTTATGTTTGTATAGACGTTTATTGTAAGTAAGGATTAAAATGACTAAGTTAGACGAAAATGTTCAAATCTCAATTTTGAAAATGTCTGTCAAACTATCGATTAAATGTTAATAAATATTTCTTAACAGAAAGTTCAAGAAAGTTGTTTAACTTAAACATTAGTGACATTTTGTTGCTTTTTTTTTTTTTTTTTTATGTTTTGATTTTCTTTTATGTACAATGAAAATGTTTATTCACTCATTGTGTCAGTGTGGAATTAGAAACTCAAACGATTTATAAACTCAAACAAACGCAGCTTTGATAGATATTTAATCTCATAATTGTAGGCTTTTATAAAGTGCGAGAAACTCAAACGATTATCAAATGAGTTATTTATAATGTCGTTTCTCTAACGCTTGCTTGTGGTTAATGTACTGTTGGCGATGTTAGGAGGATTACGACATTGAGGTTGGAGAGAGCTCAAGATGCCACGATAATTACAGCCCTCAAGGTTGGACAACTTCAAACCAAGCTCAACTCGATTATTTCTCCGTGAGTATATTTACTTCGACTCGACTGGTCAACCTAGACCCAAGATTCTAACTTTCTCTTTTGGACGTATTTTTCCATGTTGCTTCTAAATTTTTCTTAGACTCGGGTCTATCTATGAATTTTGAATCTTGCTCGAGACACCCTAAACCTATGTCATGCTCACGAACTTAAATAAAATGTTGAAAGCTTGGAGATAGATAAAAATTTTGAGACTTTTAAAAACATTTTCAAATTAGGATTGAATGTAATTATAATAATAAGGGTAAATTACAAATTTAAGATTGCATGTCTAACAGGTTTCTTAAACTTTTGATTTATTATGTTTTGTGTCAAATAAGTAATGAATCTACTTCCACATTTTTTAAGTTTCACGAATATATGAGAAAAAAAAATTAATTTTATATTTAATAACTTCGTTAATTTTTTAAGAATATCAAAATATTTAAAATAATATAGTAAAAACAAAATCAAAAGTTCAATGGTCTTTTTCTTTATGAGTTTGATTATTGTAAAATGAAACCATCGTGACTTTAAAAAAATAGTTTAGAGTCTTATCCATTTAGTTATACTCCGATTGAAAAAAAAAATTGTAAATTTAAAAACTTATTAGGTATTTTCTAAAGTTCAAATTAGACACATTTACATCTAAACTTAATTCAACCCAAAAAATGATTGGTGGCAAAAAAAAAAAAAAAAAGAAAAAAAAAAAAGAAATGCATGCAACACTATGCAGCTTATTATGCTTTAAAATCAAGTGGGATTCAAACTCAGCTCCAACTAAGTGATTTGATCAGACTCAGTCAACTTGCCTATATTGCCTACAAACATACATAACATGTATAAATAATTAAGAAGCAAACAAAAATGGCTGCTCTTCAAAGTGCTTCCATGAGTCAGCAAGTTCGGCCACATCACTTCCTGACATGGCCTCTAGTATGCAACTATCATTTCACCATCTATTTAACAAAACCAAAACCACCACCACCATAAAGTAAAGTGCAATTAAATCAAATCACCTTCAAAAATATCTAACTCAACATTCTTCTAACTTATCATCAGTCTTTTTCTCTAGATCTTCTTCCCCCAAAGGAAAAAAATAAATAAAACCATTTGCTTTCTGCTGCTCTCAAACCAGCAGTTTGTAATGCAGTCTACATCATCAAATAATAAGCATCAACCAAGACTAAAACATCAACATTAGACTAACAATGTTTGAGGGTTTATCATTTGTGTTGTGTTCAGGAAATTGTTATGTCGTTTTTTGTTTGTAAAAGATGTAATCTATAGTTGCAGAAGTTTTCCAAGTTTCAAACAGGAAATCCAAGGACAAATGCAAGTTTTTTCATTTTTTTTTTTCCATTTCATATGGCACACATATGTCTTTGATGATAAAGGACAGAAATATGAATCTTTTGATCTTCATAAGCACAACATCACAATAGAAAAAGTATTGACATTTAAGAGTCTACTGAACCTTATTGGACTTGGCGTGTGTTTTTAAAAAACTGAGCAATGAACACGAACATCCATCCATCCATCCGCCTCATCCGTAAATTTGATATCTTGAGGGTTCAAATTGAAATATGGATTTGTGAGGTTTGGAGTAAGTTCCATAATATGCACTGTTCAGTTCTTGATCTTGCTCATTCTTTATTCCATTTGCAGCTATCCCAGATGGGAACGACACAAGACGATCGCCATAGTTAGATCCTAAACCGAGCAACCCCCCATCGCTGGATCGGTTCCAATCGAACAAAAGCTTTTGATAGCAGGGTGACTTCTGCAGTGAAGGAAGCTTGGAAAATTGATCCATTGAAGACAATTTCTCATTCTCTGATGCTGTGGCCTCTGTGAGATTAACAGTAGTGATATCGTGGATGCTTGGCCTTCTCTTGTCTTTCCCTCCTGAAAGCTGCCTCATGAAGTACTTTTGAGCATGGCTTGCCACTTGTGTAGGAGTTTTGGAGTTCACAAAGTTTCTTGAGATGTTTCTCCAATCCCCTTTTCCATACTTCAAAAGTCCCCTCAGAAATTGCCTATATAGATAAATAAATTTAATAGCAAGAACACTCTTGTCATATTACAAAAGAACAACAACACAGCAGATTCACAAACAAGACAATAAAACAAAACAACCACTTAAGAACTACCATCAACAAGTTAAAATATTTTTTGCTTAAGGCTTCACTATATAGAAACTCAAACAAAACAGCAAACTGTGATATGAGAAAAATCCCAAAATAAAAACTCACTTGTGTTCTTCCTCTGTCCATGGAACCCCTTTCTTCCTTTCATGATCAGAGCCCCTACCAACAGAAGATTTCCTTCTATACACATCCAAATTTCGATCATCAACAAACTCAAATGAAAAAGAAGAAGCAAGATCATAACCTGGGATTGGGAATCTCCCAGCTTCTATTTCACAAACATCTTCTTCAAGCTCCTTATATTGCTTAATCACATCGCTCACAGTTTTTCCAGGGATCATAGCAGCTACTTTGAACCATCTATCAGGTGTTTCTTTATCATATATAGCAAGAGCACTCTCAAACATCTTGTTCTCTTCTTTAGTCCACTTTGTGCTTTGGTTATCAAGCACAAACCAAGCAGAGCTCGAGAGATGTGAAGATGGATACAGAGTTTCCATTGGTAGTGTCTATGAGGAGCTAATTTTTGTGAAGGGTGTGGCTTAAGAATTCATTTATAAGTCCATTTCGAAAAGGGGTTTTGATTTTGAAGTCAAAAGAAAGGGGAAAGGAGGGAGAAGAGGACAGATACAGAGGCTAAAGGCCAAGAGACATTGAAGCTTTTTGAGTGATTTTTCAAAAAGGGGGCGTTTAAATCGGAATCATTACATGGGAATCAAGAATCTCCCTTTCACAAATGGCTAAAGAATCTTAAAATAAAGGAGAGAAACCCACTTTTCAGAATCGAAAAGAATCATGGGGGAAAATGAAAAAAAAATGAAAAAACAACAACTAAACCATCCCCCTGAGCTCACTGATTGTTAGGTTTTTTTTCTTTTTCTTTTTCTTTTTCTTTTCCCCCCATTTGTTTAATGGGAAAATCGGGTGAATTTCAACACAGAGACTAAAACCCACCAAGAAAATTCAAGTAAGAAAGTGAATAGAAAAATGCAGTGGAAGAAGATGACGAAGGGATTCGAGAATAGAGAGAAAAAGAAAAGGAGGTGAATGGTGATGTAAAGGCGGGAAAGAATTGGATTGTTGTTTGATTTGAGAGAAGAGAGAGAGGGGGGAAAGGGAAAGGGCAAGTTGAAGCCGAAAGGTAAGGTAAAAGAAGAAGTTCGAAGTTCTTTGTGTGTGCTTACATGGTGGAAATTTTGAGTGCAGTGATAGAAGAATGAAGAAGACGAGCGTTGGTTTGTGGGTGAAAGGGAGAAGGAGGGTTCAGTTCCTTTGGGAATCGATATTTTTTAATTTAAAAAAAAAAAAAAATCAAGATTTGAAGTCTAATGCTTATCTTTGTCATTCCAATTCTTCTCTATTATTATAATGATTTTTGTGGCTGAAATTTTTTAATTTGGTCTTTATTTGGGAATTTATTCTATTTTAATCTTCATATTTTTAAATACTTTAATTTAGTTTTCAAATTTCGATAAACCTATATCAATATTATATAATTTTTTAAATAAGTATACATATTGGTGCAGAACGGTTCACACACGAAGTATGGAAATGGAGAAATATATAATATAATAATAAAAAATTACTAAAAAAGGCACTCCAAGTTTTTTCATTGTCTCCAAAAAATTTTAAATTTCAACAAATGTTGTGTGTATTTACAAGATCTACCAAAAACCTTTATTTATAGAAAAAATGACAAAGTAGATGATGGATTACATGGACACTAATGATGTGTTATCTTGAGATACATGAACAACAAATGAGATGGTCATATTTTCATACTTGGCAATGGAAACTAAGTGTGAGCATCTATTTAACTCATGTATTATGATATTTATAATACGTCTGCTTAGATGTCCATTATTTATATGAAATATGTCTAGTTAAAATCTTACTAGGAAAAAATCCAATAGAAAAAAAATCTTAGTGAACGAAAAAAAGAACATATTTCATCTAATGTTTACAAAAGTATAATCTACTCCTCTCATGAAAACACCACTTAAGATCTCTGAGTTGTCGTATTTCAATGTTATGCATAAATTTTTCAAAAGTTGTTGTAGGTAATGATTTTGAAAACAAGTCTGCCAAATTATCCTTCAAACAAATTTGTTGTATAGTGATGTCACATTTTTCTTCAAGATCATGAGTATAGAAAAGTTTCGATAAAATATGTTTTGTTCTATCTCCTTTAATATATATATTTCTTTTATTTAGGTTATACATTATGTGTTGTTTTTATATAGTATCGTTGGGAGATTTTTATTATAAGACAAGTCACATGTTCGACGAATGTGTTGAATCATTGATCTTAACCATACACATTCTCTACTTGTCTCATAAATGGTAAGAAGTTCAGCATGATTTGAGGAATGAGCAGTTATGGTTTGTGTTATTGATCGTTATGATATAACTGTTCCTCCACATGCAAACAAATAACATTTTTTGAGATCTAGCTTTGTGTGGATTAGATAAATATCCAGAATCTGCAAAACCAATTAAATCAAATGCTTAATTTCCTTTCAATGTCTTTTTGTTGGAGAAGAACTTTATCTAGCCAATAAATTTACTGAAAATGCAATATCGGCTTTGTATTATTAGCAAGATACATAAGTGCACCAATTGCACTAAGATATGATACTCTAGGACCAAGAAGTTCTTTATTATCATCTTGATATCGAAATAAATATTTCTTTTCATCTAGTGAACTAACTTGCATTGGAATGTTTAATGGGTGTGTTTTCTCCGTATAAAATCATTTTAATTTTTTTTCTATATAAAGTGACTGATGAATAAATATATCATCTACTAAATGTTCAATTTGCAAATCAATGTAAAATTTTGTTTTTCCGAGATCTTTCATCTCAAATTCTTTCTTACGATATTCTATTGTCTTTGAAAACTTTTTAGGAATTTCAATTATATTTAAATCATCAACATATACCGTTATAATAGCAAATCTGACTATGATTCCTTTATAAAAATATAGTGACATATTGGATTATTTTGATATTCATCTTTCAACAAATATCCACAAACCAACTTTGTTCTTACTTACATGCATCCTAGGAAAATTTTCAAGAGGTCATCCAACATAGAATTGTTCCAAGCTAAGCACGCTTAACTTTGGAATTCCTATGATTGAGCCGCTGAAAAGGAATGTGCATCTTATTAGTATAGGTAGTGACTTTTAATTCTTTTAAGCCTTTCTTAATCATACTTTCATATATTTGGGATCTCTCTCATTCAGATGTGATATCGGTTCATTCATGTCCCCCTCCTAAACTCAGAATGTTACATGTCAAGTGTTTCTTCACGAGTATTTATATCCTCAACTTATTGACTATTTTTCTTTTTCGAGACTTTTTATCTTTGGAGCCCACTGGTCTACCATGCTTCTAGCGTGTTCCAAATTATTCATTAATGACAATTTGCTGTGTTGAGATATTAATTTTTTATGGAACATTTGCAACTACTATATGTGGCTTAGTGACTTCTTTGCATCTATAAATGCTTCTGGTAACTGATTTGCTATATTTTGTAAATGAATTATTTTCTGAACTTCAAGTTCACATTGATCTGTACGGGAATCTAAAATGAGACAATAGTGATGCATTCCACATAATTTCTTTTTTCAACTTCTGAATTTATTCCCCTAATGTTGGAAAATTTGTCTCATTAAAATGACAATCAACAAATCGTGCAATAAATACATCACCCGTCAAAGGTTCAAAATATTTAATAATTGATGGAGAATCAAATCCAACATCTATTCACAGCCTCCTTTGAGGACCCATTTTAGTGCATTGTGATGGAGCAATTGGAACATATACTGCACACCCAAAAATTTTCAAATAAGAAATATTTGGCTAATGGTCATATACTAATTGTAATTGTGAGTACTTGTGATAAACTACTGGTCTAATACGTACAAGCGACACAACATGAAAAATAGCATGTCCCCATATAGATGTAGGATGTTTGGCTCTTATAAGCAATTAATTGCAAACGTTTTATAATGGTTCTATCAAACTATTTTGTGTATGAACATGAGCTACAAAATGTTAAACACTTATTCCAATTGACATACAATAATTATCAAATGCTTGGGATGTGAATTTACCAACACTATCAAGTTGAATGTTCTTAATTGTATAATTAAGAAATTGTGCTCTTAACTTAATTATTTGAGCAAATAATCTTGCAAATGCAAGATTACATCTTGATAATGAGCATATGTTAACATCACATGATAACATAAAGTACTTAAAATGGTCCATTAGTGGGTTAATAGGTCCACATATATCACCATGAATTCGTTCTAAAAATGTAGATGACTCAATTTTTACTTTAGTTGGTGATGGTCTAATTATTCATTTGCATTGAGAGCAAGCATCACATGATAGTTCATTAGATTGAAGAATTTTCTTATTCTTTAATGTGTGTCCATTGAAATTCTCAATAATTCTTTTTATCATTATAAACCTTGGATGACCTAATCTTTCATGTCAAGTAACAAATATATTTGAATTCATAAACTTCAGGTTCATTGTTGCATACGTTTCAATTACTTGTATATGAGTATAATATAATCCAGAAGATAAAGCAGACAACTTTTCTAATATACGTTTTTCATTTGAGACAATAGAGATAATATAAAGATTACCTATCTTATTCTTTCTATCAATCTCAATATGATAACCATTGCAACAAATAATCTTTAAAACTCAGTAGATTTCTCTTTGATTGACTAGAAAATAATGCATTGTCAACAGTAAATTTTGTTTCTCTAGACAAATTAACATCTGTTTTTCCAAAGCCTTCAATCAGGTTTGTAGAACCTGATATTGTATTTACTTTTGCATTCAACATTGTCAATTTGAAATAATATTTTGTACTTGTAAGTATTGTGTGTGTGATTGTACTGTCTATCAAACACAAATCTTCTTTGCTCCTTTTTTAATCATCCAATGTATGAAAATGTTGCATCTTTCTCCATTAAAAAGAAATAACTACAATAAGTAAAACAACACTTGAAATGTAAAAGGTTAATATTAACAAAAAGAAAGACATGAAGATAGATAACAAGATAACAAAATTAAAAACACTTGTTGTTCCATCAACTGTGTCGATCTTCTCTTCAAAAGTTTCAAAGCAATCTGCCACATCCAAATTAGTTAGAGTGGATGGGTCAAAAATATAATTATTTTGATAGGCACAATTGGCTTCTACAATTTTCCATTTTTTCTTTTTCAGGGAGACTTGATATAAATCAACTATGTGTTTCGATGTACGACAAACACTTGACCAATGTCCAGTCATGCCACATCGATAACATACTTCTTCATTACCTTTTGAATTCTTATTTTGTGGAGTCATTCCTTTATGATCATTCTTTCGCGTGGTTCTTTTGAAATTTTGATTATTAGAACGACCACCACGAAAATAAAAATTATTTCTTCCTCTGCCACAGTCTCTACCTCGACCGCGACCACGACCACGATCCCATCCACAATTAAAATTCACAACATTTGCTTTAGAAAATGGTGTTATTCCAGTTGGTCGGTATTTGTGGTTTTTCATGAACAACTCGATATTTAGTTCGACAGCAAGAAGACATGAGATGAGTTCATGATATTTTTTTTAGACCTTTCTCTCAATATTGTTGCAAGAGCATATTTGAGATATGAAAAGTATAAAATGTCTTCTTCTACATGTTCGCATCAAATTTTTTCTCTGCATAACAACAATTTTGAAGTAATTCTAAATAATTCATAATTGTAATCACTTACCGATTTAAATTCTTGTAGCCTCAAATACATCTAATCATAACGAGCTTGGAAAAGATGAACTAATTTTAAATGATCATATCCAATCACAACGAGCTTGGAAAAGATGAACCAATTTTAAATGATCATACCTTTCTTTCAATTTATTCTACAATATATGAAGATCTTTATTGATAAATATCCTGACTTCAAATCCTAATGAATGTGACAACGAAGGAAAATCATGACTTTCACTTTTTCTTGAATGGTCGTTGCATTTCCTTCTTTAATTGTATCTTCGAGATTCATGGCGTCGAGATGCATTTCAGCATCAAGAATCCATGACAAATAATTGTTGCCATTAATGTTAAGGACCGTAAATTCTAGTTTTGTAAGATTGGTCATGGTAACACTTTAGGACCTACCTTCGACGGAGGAGACGGCAGGAGCTCGTACTGATAACGTGTTGTGAATTTGAGGAGTACAACAGTTCACAAGCTAAGTATGGATATGGAGAAAAATATAATATAATAATAATAATAAATAAATAACAAAATTACTAAAAAAAATACTCCAAGTTTTTCCACTATCTCCAAAAATTTTCGAATTTCAACCAATGTTGTGTGTATTTATAAGTTCTACTAAACACCTCTATTTATAGAAAAAAAAAATGGCAAGTATGTAGTGGATTACATAGATACTAATGATGTGTTATCTCGAGACACATGGACAATAAATGGGATGGTCATATTTGATACTTGGCAATGGACACTAAGAATGAATATCTATTTAACAAGTATATTATGATATTTATAATATATATATGTGTGTGTGTGCGCATTTTAATTAGACATTTCTTTTACTAATGATGGTTTTAGATTTGAATTTAACCAAGAAAGTTAAAATTTATTGAAAAAAGATCTTTGCACTCTGAAATTGTTACAAAGATGTACTTTTTGTGTTTAAAGAAAGTATGGTAACTCTATTTTTTTTTTTATAATGATTGTGTGTTCAGGTGAGAGTGTCAGCGTTTTTTAAGTATAACAATTATCAGAATAGGAGAATGGAGATTGAATATTTCTGCCCTAAGATGGAAGGTTATACCAATTATCATTGAACAACACTTACATTGGTGGATTAGTATGATCATTGATGTGTAAAAATTTAAAAGTTAAATAAAATATTAAGATTATTGTTACCTTTTATTACAAAAAAAAAAAAAGATATTAATTTGATTATATTTTTTAACATTATTTGTCACTACTCATTGTGAAGTCAAACAACATGAAAGATCAGTTCTCGAAAGAAAAAAAGAACATGAATGGAAATATCGTAAATGATGTCACATATGTCTTTTAGTTTGTACACATTGATTATTGCATTAATTTTGATTTTATTTTAACAAATATCTTTCTTTTAACAAAGAACATAACATTTTACTTCGTTATATTTTGAAATAAATTTTAAATTTAGAAAAATAAAAAATTTCAAAATCTAAAAGCATAATTAGAACCAACTCCAAAATTTAACAATATTTTTTTGTATAATTTAACCTAAAATTAATTTATATGGATAGCTTCATGCTAACCTTTTCAAATTTTGTTTATATTAGTCAAATTAAAAATGCATGATGATAAGGATCCAATTAGGAGTGACGATAGAAGATGGGAATGCCACCCCCATCCCTACCTTGGAACATTGCTACTCACCATTTATTCCCAACTTATACAATTATAGGCCTTAAACTTCTCTTCTTACTTTTGTTTGAAGTAAACATTAAAATGTTGACGTCGACAAACATGTCCAGGACTCAATTTTACGAGAGTGTTAATGAATATATTAATTGAAAAACAAAAAAGACATTATTTAGATTAATAAATAAAACTGTCAACATATTGTTGAAAATTTGTTAGAAGCAATCAAAGATGTATTTAAAACTTAGACACATGTTTTTGTAGCATGTCATATGTATATTGTGTATCAACAAATGAACATGGTACATTGTCAAAATCAGGTCATCGTTCATCAAATAACGACAACAAAATTTATAGTAATTAGTTTGAACTATTTTTAATGTTTAAATGTTATAATATGCAACCACATAATGCATAGGACAATTAATATAAAGTTTGTACCATCAATTTTAAGGTTAGATGTTCAATTCTTTTGTGTCAGAAAAAGACTAAAATATATATATATATATATATATATATATATTTCTAAATTATAAAAAGCATCATGATATATTTTGATCCGCTACGGAGATGACAATTTAAATCTCTAAACTTTGATTTCTAACAATTCAATTCCAATACTTTCAATTTTATACAAGTTAGTTCCCGTACTTTCCAACTTGTAACAATTTAATTGATGTCATAAAAAATAAAAAACTCATTAAAACTAAATGTCGATTTTTATTATTTAACGACTTAGACTTTCTAGCTCATAAACACATTGTTTCTAATTAATTATTAATCTACTTAAATAAGAAATTTTATTAAATAAACGAAAGGGTAAAGAAAATGGTTACAAATCAAAAGCTAAAGTTTTGAATGGCAGAGTTTGAAGATAAATTTAGCTTAGAATAGAAAAGAATATGGGATTAATAATAATAATATTATTATTATTATTTTAAAATTAATCTTTTGACGCACAAAGCGCCTGTAGCTCAGTGGATAGAGCGTCTGTTACCTAAGCAGAAAGTCTTTCCTAAGCAGAAAGTCGTAGGTTCGACCCCTACCTGGCGCGATTATATAAGTACCATTTTTATAAAAAGAAATCTTAACCTTTTCTTTTTTAGTTAAAAATATCTTTAACCACAAAATAAAAATGAATTCTTTTTCAAAATTTTATATTTCATTAAAAGTTAAATATTTCTGATTTTTTTAACGGTAAAATAACGTATTTTTTCTTGTTTTCTTTTCTCAACAACTTTCTAATCTACCTAGATTTGCGCGTCACCCGATCTCGAGTTTCGTCTCTCCTGCTCATCAGACTTGGGGTTCTGTAAGTTTTGGGTTTTTCTTGATAGGGTTTTTTAATACCCATTCTAGATTGGGTTAAAATTAGTGTTGGGGTTGCAACTCGTGAAGTTTGTGATTAATTGGTAGAAATTAAGTTGTTAATGTTTGGGTTATGTTTATACTTATGTTGGAATGCTTAGTGGAACTTTATTACCTTTATTCTTTAGTAAGATTTTGGTTTATCAAATTGAGGTAAGTGATTTACTACTGGATTCATCGACCTTAATTGATGATAAGACTATGATTACATTGAATTATGATGATGAGATGGATTAATTCGCTATGAATTGCTATGATATGTTCATGATTTGGATTGTTAGAGCGTTGAGGAAATTCATGATTAATGATATTAAATTTATGATATGTTTATGGCATAATATGGAATTTGCATGTTGAATATTGGACTAATGGTGTGATGGTGTCTGTTAACTTTTGTTATTGAGATGAGTACATCCTGTTATGTGTTACGGTGTTCCTATGGGATCACCATCGTTTGACTGTTATTACTGATATGTGTACTTTCGAGTCCACACTTATGACTGATATATGTTCCTATGAAATCACTAAGACTGATGTGATACATGATGATGTACATTGATGCTATGATAGAAAGGTTAATAAGTTCACCTAGTGGGCCCAGTAGTGGATCACTTACTGAGTATTTATAATACTCATCTTTTTTCATGTTTCATTTTTCAGGCAGAGGTAAAGGGAAGCTGACAAGTGACTAGAGGAATCGTGACTATGTCATTTGAGACTACACCGTTGCTTCCGCTCTTCTTTTATTTCTCCATGATTTAGACTATTTTGAACACTTGTTGGATAGTAAGTTTCATGATTTAAACATTTATTTTCTTTTATGATTTTAAACAGGGGACCTTGAGTTAGATTTTTATCATTTGTTTATTCACTAGTTTTATTCATTTATTTATTTATTTTAAATTCTATCTCACATGAGGTTCTATTTCCTATTTTATGTGATAAAATGTTCTTAAAAAATGTATTGAGATTTTAACCTTGCCTTCCATGAACAATGACCTTGACTTAAGTAAAACGTTGGGTCGTAGTTTGTAACGATTTAATTTCTATTATTGAAATTAGTACGAAAACTTAATGAAATTTCTTGAATAAATAAATCTATAAACTAATTAAATACTCAATAATTTTATAAACAGTACAAAGTCGACATCTTAATAATAAAAATTGACATCAAACTTTGATGAGTTCTTTGAGGAATAATTTGTTATACATTTGAAAGTATAAGTACTAAATTGTTACATAACAAAGTTCAGTTCAGAACTAAGTTAATATAAAAGTGAAAGTAGAGGTACTTAATTGTCACAAACCAAAATTCAGAAACTAAGTTCAAAAGTATTATTTAACCTTTATTGTACTAACAAAAAGTAGCCAAAAGAATTTTAACCTATTTTCTTAATTATGTGAGTTTCTTTTTAAAAGAGAAAACATTAATCATGTTATTGCATAAAAATTAGGATCACTTGCATTTAAGAAAAAAGAATAATAATAGAATGTATTGTACAAGGATAAAACAATTTCATATAGCACAAAAATTAGTAAAGACTTAAAAATTCACGTACAACCACCATTGTGGACGCTTATTCTCGAAAATTCAAATTACAAGCTATTACGACCAATAGCAGCTATCACTAATAGTTGTTATCAATTGTATCACCGATTGCTGCTATCAATGATAGCTTTCTATTTGCTACTATTACGAGTGCTTCTTCATGGTTTTCTCAAATTGAAAGCTATTATTGATAATAACTATCAATGATAGCAACTTAAGTCTATCACTAATTGATGCTATCAGTGATAGCTTTCAATTTGAGAAATGTGCTATCAGTTGCAATTATTAATATTAGCTAACAATGATAGCTTCTAACAATGATAGCCACTGAATGACAGACTTGACATTTTAAAAAGTGTTATCGGTTGACTGATCAACATTTGATATTTTTGTAAATATTTTACCATTGTACTATATTTTTAATTTATTTCCTAAATTATGTTATTTTTTATAATTTTCCTAAAAAATTATTTATATGTTCACTGTATACAAAAGTAAAAAAAAAAAAGAAAAAAAAAAGAGAAGTATCTTGTGTCATTTGAATCAAAGTTTTCTTTGCATATTCATGTCAGAGAAGCATTTCCCTCTACTTATGCGTATCTCAAATGGCACAATCAATCTCAACGTCAAAAATTTGATCCCTCCACTCTACACATATTGTAACAAAAAAAAAAATCTTGCTTCGACTTTAATGGATATATATATATATATATATATATATCTCGAAGACTAAAGTGCCTTTGAAGGCTAAGATCTGTGGTTGAAGAATTATTCATGACATCTTTTTTACTAAAATTAAACTTGCCAAACAAAAAAAGTTGATTATATTTCATATGTGCGTACTACAAGACTCAAGTGTAAAAAACAACACATCTTAAGTAGTTGTGCTTTAATAACTAGTAAAATTTGGCCTAGATTCATTCTATCAATGTGAGAATTTTTGTATGAATGACCCTCCTGAAAGAGTCTTTATGATTGATGATTCGTCCCTTACAGAGTTATGATATGTAACCTCTTACTTATGTCATAATCCATTTTTTTAATGTATCGTGGTAGGGATGATCATGTGTATCATCCTAATGAGATGAGTCATTCCTAAACGTGATATCTTTTTCAAAAAAATCTAACAAAGTGTGAGAAAAATAAGAAAACACAACAACGTTTTATAATGAATTGCATTAGGGGTTACCATGTAACCCTATTGCAATATTCATTTTTTCCAACTAAAAATACCTAATTGTGAGAAAAAAAAAAGTAAAAATGGTCACACATTGAGAAGACCATCTCTAACATAATATGTTAACAAAATGGGATAGTGAGATAGTGGGTTATAGCGCAAGCAAAATTATATATCATAACTTTATGAGGAGTGGATCATCAATCATAAACATCCTCCACAAAGAGTCAACCGTACAAAAACCCAAAGTAATGTACACATTTTTTGCTATATTAGGTTTGAATGGAGCTGCGAAGACTATTGGCACCAGATATTTAAAGATGTTGCTTCCATGGATTTCGACAACTGTGATCATACCCTGGCATATTTGAGAGGCACGGAATAAGTTGGTGTCTCAATTGCACCTGACTGATGCTGGGTCTATTAGTGATTTAATCAGTAGACATATTTGAAGCTTCAACATGAGAGAGAGGGATCCGATGGTAAAGGCTTTGTGGGAGCCCTCCCTCCTAGCATTCTACCTCCAATTGGGTGGCATCTTCTTGAGATATCCTTTTGGAAGTTGAATATTGATATTGCTTGGATCCTGTCTCTAACTTAGGCGGTCTGATTGGTTCAATTGAAGTTCATACCTAGATGCAAGCAAGTGAAGATTATTGAAGTGATGACTATTTATTCAAGGCTTAGAATATCTCCTCGGTCTATAATTCAAATCTTTTGGTTGAATATGATTGTTTGAAGGTTGTCAATCTACTGAACGATTACGCAGTCAATATTTCTGAAGTCTCTTTTTTTATTGAGAAGATAGGTTTGGAGACGTGAATTGGAAGTCGTCTCATTTTCTCATGTTCGTCATAGTCAAAATACCACAAATGTTATTTCACATAAGGTTTTGGACGAGCATGAGTCTTCCATTTTTCATAATCTTTATCTAAATGGTTTTCTCTAATTATGTCCCGTGATGCTATCACGTAGTTTATTCGAGCTTTTCACTTTTTTATTGTATTATCTTTTTCTCAAAAAAAAAAAAAAAAAAAAAAACATTTATATCAATGGAGAAAATTTCTCCTCGCCAATAATTCACATCCAGCATTAATAACATATGGCCAATGATTTATGCCAAATTGGCAATCCAAACATTGTTTTTGAAGTCTATTAATAAGGACAAACAGAAAAGAGCTGTTTCCTACTCAAACTTGTTTAGATTCTGCTGCTACTTCAATGGCACCTTCAATTCTATTGATGCAAGATTTGTAAAGAAATCCCAGATAATCAATGATGCTCTCTTCACAAACACCTTCCAAAGGATTTATCTCAAACTTCCATTCAATCAATGTTGAATCTTCTCCATAGTCCACAAGCTTTAATGTGTTGATGGATCCATCTAATCCTACATTGCTTGATTCCAGTTTGTAACTGTAACAGTGAGCTGATTTGTCCATGGAAAGCAGCTTCTCTCTGATCCATGATCTTTCTCCATCTTTCAGCGGGAACATGAAGCCCGAAACAATCCGTTCGTAACCTGGAACACCTTCATCTCCGGCTACGTCAGTGCATCTCTCAACCATTGGCATCCACTCCTGTATCCTTTTGGATTGAGTGACCAAGGGCCATACTTTGTCGATGGGAGCATCAACTACACCCCCTACTGATCCTTGCCATTTCCCGTTCTTTCCCTGATATGCCTGCATCAGCACTTGCAAACACATCAAATTTCACTCTTTTTCTTGTGGATTTTCAACAAGTATTGATCTCATAAAGACCGGAGAAAACAGAAACCGAAATGGAAAGAAGTTTCATAATGAAATATAAACAGTGAAGCTTTCAACTCACCATGCTCATGCCAGTGTCTGTACTCCAAGTTATCTCAGATAACAAGCCAAACATGGAGAAGCATGTTACAAAGAAGCTTATCAGAAGACATTATAATTTCTTGGTATAAATCTTAGAAAACATAAAGCTAAGTTTAGCACGTAATGTAACAAGAGAGGCTGGAGCTTTACAGGAGATAAATCCAAGGTCACCATCTTTGAGATTTACAATACTATTGTATTTGCAGAAAAAGCCAAAAGATTATGTTAGTCATCAAATTTATTTTCCCCAAGGGATACGACAGCTAGAAATCTCATCATGCTCCATTATTGCTGGCTGTGATGATTCATCTTATTCTAGACGTGATGTTTTTTAACGATTTAGGGAAATTTACACAGTTTATTGGTAGGTGTTTGCATGGCAAACCGAGCTCAGAGAAGCTAGTTCGTTTGGCTTTTAAAAAATTACTTTTACAAGAAAATTTTAACCTTGGAAACTGTGATGCCAAACTTCAAAATAGCTTGAACATTTTCATTTCTATCATACAATTCATACAAGCTTCTACTGACAGATTAAATTCTGTTTTCAACAAGCAAAGGTAGGAAAAAAATTGGGGGGAAATGTTCTTTCACTGCTTAAGCTTAAGCTGCAGCACCAACAGGCACCCCTGACTTAAACCTGGATGATCCATAGAGAGTTTCTTCAAAACGAATGATCTCTTCTTTTGATCCATACGCAACTTGGGTTCTTTCATCAAGATTCTCGATCACCTTGTCGAGCACAGACTGACGCCCATCACTGCTGTAACCTCCTGCTTTCTCCACTAAGAATCCCAAAGGAGCTACCTCAAATAACAGCCTCAGCTTAGCTTTGGTTGAGGGAGATGTCACGTTTGTGAAAATCCCCTTCTCTTTCACAATAATCTATGGAATTAAACAAAACTATGAGAATGGTCACATATATAGTATTCTTACTTTTCGATCATTCTAATAAAAGAATTCCAGAGCAGATTGATCAGAAAGGTCAAAAACCTGGTTGACGTCAGGAACCATTCCTCCTGTGTATCTCAATGTGTATTTTTCCTTCACATAGTAGTTGATCAGCTGTTGAATCGAAACACACAAGAAGGTAGTAAGAGACAGTTTTACTGTGATGATATATACAAAAGGGAATGCCAATACTCTTGTCAAGCCTTTTAGAAGTGGTAAAGTAAAAGCAACCTTGTCATAGTCGGGGTTATCAAATGTCGCCCTCAAATTTCCAGGAGAGAACAGTTTTCCTTCCCCAATCTCTGTTGTCTCTTTAACATGCTGCCATTTGCCTAACCAATCACCACCGGTAAAGAAAACAAGTCAAGGTTTTGAATTGATAACTTCCAGCCATTCTCTCAATTAAGAAAATGCTTTTAATTCAGTTTAGTTGTAAATAGTAACCTTCGTCAAGAAGAAGGAACTCATGAGTGCCAGGATAGTCTTTCAGAGCAAGAACATATGTCGTGCGAGGACCGTATACTCCCATGGCAGCAGCAACTTGATCACTTCCCTTCACTCCAGTCAACTTATCACCTGGCCACACTCCAAAGATGGTGCCAACACTGAAGTTTGTGTCGACAATACTTGAACCATCGAGTGGGTCAAATGCAACACTGAAACCTCCTGCATATATTTTAATAAAATGTTTCAGTAATCAATGAATCACCATTGAGTTGTTCGCTAATAATTTGAGAAGTGTGACCTTCAACAGGGCCTTCCATGTCTTGAAGTTCCGGCACTTCTTCAGAGCAAGCATATTTGCAAAAATGTGAGTATCTCAAGGCCTATTCATCAAAAACCAAAATTAGTACAGTATCTTAAGAGCAGAATTTGGGAAATGGATTGAGATAAACTATACGATTTAGAATGATCTCCTAAGAAACTAATATCTTAATCAAAACTCTAATATGCAAACGTATTCTGATTGAACATAAATCAGCTACAATTTTTCTTCCACAATTCATTAGAAAATATCATCCATGGATGCTAAAGAAAGATAAGCAAGTTCCCAAGAGAAAAAAAAATCTACTTCAAGTAATTGTCATTCAAGGCTAATCGAAAGCTGACCTCGAATAGAAGCTTGTCGGCAAGCATATCAACAGCAAGCTGTTCATCTCCAAAGGAGTTGACACATGCAGTTCCTCCACAAGAAGCCGTCCTGACTTTAAAGGAAATGGTCCTCAAAGCTTCTCCCATGCACGTCAGCAATCTGATCAATCCCTTGTCAGGGGTTGCTTTGGTGAGAAACTCTTCCTACAATCACAAACTCCTTTTCATTTTCAAACAAGCACTATCACAAACACCTTGCAGACATTATTACATAAACACACTCACCAAACTATCACCAATCTCACATCTAGTTTTGAGGGGAACGCTCTTTGGCCTTGATGCCACCTTCACTGATGACTTGGGAATTTGCCTCAATGACTCCCCAAATAGCGAACTCGCTTTCAGACTCTATAATTCAATTTGATCACACACCCATCATCATTAAACTTCAGGTACACATTTCCAAAATCTTGAAAAACAGAGAGATGGGTTTGGTTTGTACATACCCTGGTGGCGAAAGAAGGAGACATAAGAGCAGTTGAATGCTGAGAAGAAAGATTGGGGAGAAACGCCCCACGAGCACAGCAAGCAATTCCAGTCTCCATAGCCGACCCAAGTATGAGGAGGACACTGATTCTCTCAACCTGCTGCTGCTAGTGTTGATTGGACATGGAAGTGGGGAATGGAACTGCAAAGTTGGAGGAAAGGGAGTGGATAAGGCGGTGATAGAATTTCTGCCGCGTGGGTTATGGTTACTTGAAAGGATGATCAAGTAGTGGGTGGACATGGGGTGAGGCTAATTTGGATCACTCGTTCATATGTGGCTCTGGGATTGTCCTGAAAACAGATATGGTCCGTCACTTCTAAGCCCTATTGGCTATGAATTTTGGGTGTTCATTGTTACCGTTGGGATTGCGACTGGCTCGTATACCACTCCCCGTTTCTTTACTGCCACGCCAAAATGTAATCTTAGGGATTTATGAGATCAGAGAAGACGGGGTTTTCAAAAATTTGGAAGACATTGATTGGAACTTGGAAGATGATATGTACAAAATTTGGTATGGTGGTGACATACGATGTGCCCATGGGCGTGAGCCCATGACTTTTCAGATTAATTGATATGAATACTAGGGGACACTAATAAAAACTAGCAAAGGTCATGTTTACCCCCAAACCATAGAAATAAATCAACCATAATTTAAAAAGTGAGGTATATGTAATTACGTTTTTGTATTTTGCATCTATATCTATATCTATATCTGTATGTACACATGGAATCACATCCAAATTTATAAACAAAAACCGCAATTTGATTGACGAGCGGAGGGTGATCAATTCGATTACGTTCAAAAATTACATCAAATTGTTACCATTATTGTTATTCTTGAAGATTCTTGAAGAGTAAAAACTATGAATTTTGACACACTTACTATTATTGTTCTCGTTATTGATGAATCATCAATTGTGATGATCTCAACAATAAAGCTAACTATATTGTTTTTAACATGTTGACTATATATATGTCCATCTTAGAGATTCAATAAAGCTATTAAATTTTCCTCCCTGACAAGCAATGTTATTCACTAGTTTCTAGAAGCTTTTGTACTAATTTTCTTTGAATTTTGCAGAGACAACAATCCACACATTAAAGCTACCGGTCAAGGACTTAAACTCAAAATGAGCAGATAAATCAAACTGAATCAATTTGCAAATATAAGAGTTCAAGGGGTTTGAAGTTAGGTTTCATATGACACATCTGCTAAAATAAAAGGACAAGATATTTGTGTAGTTCAGTTGATGAACATTTTAGCTATTTTTAATACAAGATATTTGCATGACTTAATATTGAGGTACATATTTAAAAGGCTCACTTTAGGTTTTTTTAGCTATATTTTTTAAGTTGAGTTGAGATAGGATGTGTGGAGTTCACGTGTATGAGAAGTTCATATTACTATGTTTGGGGTAAGGTGTGTATTTGAGTTCATAAGCTAGAGGTATCTGGTGCAATTTTTTTATTTTAAATAATTTGTTTTTTATACCTGGTTTAGTTTTAAAATTTTTTATTCAATAGTTCTACGTATCTTCGCTTCAATAAAATATGAATTACATTTTTTTCTTTTTCTTAAGTTTTTAACAACAATTAACCCACCACATTTTTTGTCTAAAATGTAAAGTAAAAGAGAAATCAAAACTTTTGATTCCTAATTTTTCTCCACGAATTTCATCATTTTCTTTTTTTTTTCTTCTTCTTAATGTTGCTTTGTATTTTTCTTCTTTCGTGATTTCTTTTAGTTGAATCTTCATCATCATCAATGGAATGCCACCACATCTCTTCAACAATTTCGCATTCAATTCCTTCAAATTTGAAAAATCGAGCTCACTTGCTCGCATCCAGCAAGAATAAAAGACCCAACGAAATCAACCATCTAGTTGATACCGCAAGAATGGACATGAGATTTCATACATTATATTGATTTTGTAGGTATGTATTCCTAAAACATACTAAAGTGTATATTAAAAATACAAAATTCAATAAATTGAGGGGCACGTGCCCGTGTGTGGCTTCCTATGTGGATTCGCCATTTCCAAACATATCAGAAAAAGGATGGTAGCAGCCTCTGGATTCCAACCGGAGAGCTCCTTCAAGATTCCATTCCAACAATCTATCAACCCTAATTAATCCCTGATAAAAGCCAGAAAACGATGTAAAAGAAGAAGAAAAGAAGTCACATAACCTTCCGTACAACTTGCAACCCCCCATAATACATGAAAAGAGGATGAGAAGAAGAAACTCATAGGAAGGATGTCTTTTAAAGCTTTCCATCTCTAGGTGTGACCCTAAACCTCCATGTCCATCTCTAATTAATTATTTATTTATTTATTTTTATTGTTATTATTATTTTTGGTTATATTGCATCAATTTGGTTATTTGGGCCCAATTTGGAAGCCACAATGAAAGTAAATTAATTAATTAAACAGAAAAGAAAAACAAGAAAAACCCTAAAAATCAGTAACCCGAATTTTTTGAAAAAAAAAAAAAAAAAGGGTAACGTGATTGCACACGTGTGTGAATCCAGTTGAAAATTTTGGTTCTTGTTCTCTCCTGAAAGGTCGAAGGGCTGGTGGAAGAACAGCCGAGAGAGAAGGGTTTTAGCTCACAATACTCTTAAAACTTCCATGGAGATTGGAGCGAACTCTAGGGTTTTGGACCACCCTCGATTCTTATGCGCGGCAAAGGGTTTTCAAATCCCTAAACAACCCTCAAGTGTTTTTCGAAATGGTTCCTTTTATCAACCCTCAAGAAATTTCTATTGCAAAGCCATTCTTAAAGACTTCCAAGTACCAATGGAAAAGGTTCTTCTTTTATGCTTATTAAGCTGAATTACATTTTTTTATTGCTTTTGAAGTTGTGTTTCGATTCTGTTTCTTTAGATATTTGGACGACGATGGTAGAGGAGTTATTTCTGTTTCTTTTGTACTGAATTGTGATTTTGTTTTATTTTCCTTTTACTCAGAAGAAGACCAATGTTATACATGAGCTTTCGAGTTTGGTGGCTTTATCCCCATTAGATGGTCGTTATTGGGGTAAGGTCAAGGACTTGGCCCCTTATTTAAGCGAATATGGGTTAATCTTCTTCAGGGTTCTTGTTGAGGTACTATTTGAATTTGATTGATTGGTTTCGTAAAATGTAGTTATGTGAGTTTATTTGATGTTCTCCTTGCAGATTTCTTAAGTTTTATTTTGATTTTAGTGGGCTGGGAGGAAGGTCTTTGTTTTTATAATATGATCGATTGAAGGGATTTTGTTTTTTCTGCTCTGCTTTAGATCGAATGGTTAGTGAAGCTGTCGGAAATACCTGAAATCATTGAGGTCCCAAGATTCAGTAAAGATGCTTCTTCATTTTTACAAGGGATAATTGACAATTTCTGTGAGGATGATGCTTTGGAGATCAAAAAAATCGAAAGAGTGACGAATCATGATGTGAAAGCTGTTGAATATTTCTTAAAACAGAGGTGTCAATCACATCCTGAGATTTCTAAGGTCGGATTTACCTTGCTATTTCCCGTTTGTAAATAAACTGTTTTTCTTGTATAAGTTAGTGTACCATTGATAATGTGAAATTGTATATGTTAGTAGAACATTAGAAGATCTCTTAACTATTCTTCCTTGCATTTCAGGTGCTTGAGTTTTTTCATTTCTCTTGCACTTCTGAGGACATTAACAATCTTGCCCATGGACTCATGCTGAAAGAGTCATTGGAAAATGTTATGCTTCCTTTCATGGACAAGCTGACAAATGCAATAAGCACCATGGCCAAAGATAATGCTTGCGTTCCAATTCTTTGCCGCACCCATGGACAGGTTTTAGGCTGATGAAATATATGTTCTTTTCATCTTTTTGACTGTTTAGATCGTACACTATTTCATGGTTTGGTGCTTGTGTCATACTTAGTGTGTTGAGTTTCAGTGACTTAAAAATGCGTTCCATTCTTATGAGCAAAACCCTTATGTGTTTGTTTCTCTTATTTTATAGCCAGCATCACCTTCAACCCTGGGAAAGGAAATGGCAATTTTTGCAGTTAGACTAGGTAGAGAAAGGTTGGAAGTTTCCAAGGTCAAGATAATGGGAAAGTTTGCTGGTGCAGTTGGAAATTATAATGCACATCTTGTTGCATATCCAAATGTTGACTGGTCTAAAGTGGCCGAAGAGTTTGTGAACTCTTTGGGATTGAGCTTCAATCCTTACGTAACTCAGGTTTGTCTTTACATTGTAATTTGACTTGCCTTTTGATGAAAATTTTGTTTAGGCTTTTCCTTTGATATTTCATTCTTTGCTGGGCTTAAGTGGCTAAATGTATATTAGTCAATAAAGGATTTTGTTTGTGGGTTTTCCTTGACTTTGAAGAATAAGCATGTAAATTTGTTTCAGTAGACGAGGATATACTCAATCTTTTCTTCCGAAATTATGATGGACATACATACTAGATATTATATGTATAGATTTGGTTATTGTCCAAAATTGCTAACTTACATTTTCTTTTTTTTCCAGATTGAAACTCATGACTACATGGCTAAACTCTTTTTTACCATTGTGAGATACAATAATATCTTGATTGATTTTGACAGAGATATTTGGGGTTATATATCTTTGGGCTATTTTAAACAGGTGAGTATTTTAGAGTATCTAATCATTCCTATTTATCATGGAACAAAAGATTGATTATATGATCACTATTTTGTGCAGATAACAAAGGCAGGTGAGATTGGTTCTTCAACAATGCCTCACAAAGTAAATCCCATTGATTTTGAAAATAGTGAAGGTAATCTTGGTGTAGCTAATGGAGCATTGGCCCAATTAAGCGAGAAGTTACCCATATCTCGGTGGCAGGTATACCTTTGTTTTGACATTTTTTTATAAGATACCTATTTTGACATTTGATCTTTTCGTCAATTCTTTGAGTTGGTAAATGGTAACTAATGTGTGGGATGTGATGATGCGAGTGTGGGTTGTATTACCATAATCATCTTTTCTAAAGTTTTGGGCTATGTATTTTATTTTTATGGTATTGCAACTATGCTACATAACACCAAAGTATATTTAATAATGTATAAACTTTATTCTTTATTTTGAAAGGAACATATTTCACTTAAATCATCATGGGTTGGCCTAGTGGTAAAAAGGTCAATAACTAACCAAGAGGTCATGGATTCAATCCATGGTGGCCACCTACCTAGAAATTAATTTCCTACGAGTTTCCTTGACACCCAAATGTTGTAAGGTCAGACGGGTGTCCCGTGAGATTAGTCGAGGTGCGCATAAGCTGGCTCGAACACTCACGGATTCCAAAAAAAAAAAAAAGGAACATATTTCAGTTATCAACAAAAGTTTCATTTCATGGAGGTCTTCAGTGATTGTATTTAACTTGGAGGACTTCTGTCTCTTCTGCAGCGTGACTTGACTGATTCTACTGTTTTAAGGAATATGGGAGTTGGACTTGGACACTCTCTTCTTGCCTTCAAAAGCACACTTCAGGGGATATCAAAGCTTCAGGTACTCATAACATAATGAACACAATAAACAATAATGATCATTAGTTTTTCTGAATGATGGGAGTTCGGTCTGATGGCATGAAAATTGACATTTTCTTCTTCTTGGGTGGGTTATGATTCATGACCACTCAAGTTTGCTGAGGGGTAATGGGAGAAAGTTAAAAGACAAAAAAAAGTGAGTGGGCGTGTAACATTAGTGAGAAAGAGAGTTGGAGATTCAATAGAACTGGACACCTGATTTGTGGTTAAGATAACTGAGAACCCCAAATTCTCATCTATTGATTGGTTCTAATGAAAGTTGAAGTCTATAATTAACTTATCCAAGTGAAAGAATTCATCTGCAGACGTGCTTAAGTAGCTTATAAAATACTGGCTACTAGGAATTCATCTGGGTGATTTAGAAGAAGTGCGTGTTACAAACTGATGGAATGCAACTATTACATTCTTTGCTTTTTAAATCTCCTATGTTTTAAGGCTTTTAACACAGTCTTCCTCCTGGTTTGGTCCATATTATGTGGGGCATTTCTTAAACTCAATTATCATTGCATTATAGGTTAATGAAAGTCGTATCAATGAAGATTTGGACCAATCCTGGGAGGTCCTTGCCGAACCAATACAGACAGTATGTATCTTGCTAAGCATTTTTCTTTAATTGCTCCCTCGGTGCTAGTGTTATGTAAACTCTCCTGAGACCACGGGTGATTTGCATGGAGCTGGTTATGTTACCCCTATTGAGTTGCACTCTAGCAGTCAGATTGGTCACTAGAGTTGTTCATGAAGTTTCTTGTAGACAGTTAACAATGGGTTTGTATTTGCATAATCATCTATTATCTATTTCTTGAAGGTCATGCGACGATACGGTGTTCCAGAGCCTTATGAGAAGCTAAAGGAACTAACTAGAGGAAAAACAGTTACTAAGGAAAGTATAAGGAGATTTATTGAAGGGTTGGAATTACCTAAAGAAGCTAAGACAAATCTGTTGGAACTAACACCTCATAGCTATGTTGGAGCAGCGGTTGAATTGGCTAGGGATGTAGACATCGCCTTGAATCTTGTGAACAGAGGTGAGCTCTTTTAAATTCCAAAGGGGGCATTGATTTCACAAGGTCACATTTTTGTAAGTGATGTAGAACATTTGAGAGCATACAACTTTGGTTCTAGCCTCACATTCCTATTCCTATTTCTGACCTTTTTACTACATAACTTATGTAACTTAATAAATGCATGAAGTTTGTGAGGGGAAGTGTTTGTATATTTTGACTATGGCTAATTGAAGACGCTGCCAAACGTGAGTTTGTTTAGCTTGGTTGAGGCATATAAGAATCTTTCACCTCATACAACGGGTTCAACATAAAAAAGAAAATTCATTCTAATGTGAGATGTTGTGTAAGCTGATGTTACAAATGCATAGTATTAAATTTCTGTCTCATATGGTTCTATGAGTTTCATGACGATTTGAGTGGTGAATCAACATTTTTGGTGTATTGTAGAAAAATTTATTGACTTAAATGTCATCTAAGTGATATATATTTTAAGAAATCGACATTGTATCTTGATATTTTTATCAAGATTTTTGTACAATTAAAATTTGATTTTAGACAAATCAAAGAATAAACCTATTTTTATTTCACAAAAGAAAATTTTAATAGAAAAAAACATAGAATGACTACGTCCCCAAGAGAAGACAGTATCAAAACAATTATGATTTGATATCTAAATTTGGATCTTCACTATTGAGATTTATAAAATAAATAACTGAAATTTTTAAGATTTAATTTTGTTCAAAATAAAATTATATTAGAATTTGAAATCTAAATTTTTTCTATAAATAGCTAAATTAATTAAACATTCAATTTTCCACAAATGTCTACTCCCACTCTTTTTTTTGTTAACATGTTCCATCCAATATGTATGTATGTGTATATGTATATATCTTCTCATTTTTATTTAGACATTTTGTTGTAACATTCATGTATTTAAGATTTTTTTTTCAATGTGTTATATAAATAACTATTCAATTACACAATTTTCTGAACTTTCATATTTTTCTACATAAGTAGTCTTATTGACTATTATTTTACACAGAAGTTTGACCCAATTTATTTTTTCAGCCCTCCTTATTTTAGACGGAAGTTTGACCCAATTTGGATCTTCATACATGAATTTTTCAAAATGGGTTTCGTTTCAAAACCTATTCAAGTAAGAAAGTTTCTCCAAAAATTAAAAAAAAAAATTACCATCATAAATGAAAGCAATAAGTTTCAAAGAAGAAAATAAGGTATATTTGATATATAAAACACTATATATTTTGAATTTTCTAAAAAAAATCAAGAGTATACTTAATAAGTGCAAAAACAAATATATCATCTTATATATCAACCAATATATATGATATATATTGAACATTTTTGGTATATTTGTAAACACAAAAAAATAAAAAAAATGTAAATGTGATTTTAGTTCACATATATTTGAGATATTTTGAAATATCGATAAGAAAATAATTAATTGTCAACTAGGAATACATAAGAAAATAAATAAACTCTCCTAATATCCTAGTGGGAGGGCATTAGTAACCCTAATTGAAGGACAATTGATTTAGAAACGAAAATCATTTGAAATAGATATCACATTAGAACTTTGATTATTTTGCAATAGAAGGAACATTCTTAATACAATAACTAACGTCAACAAGAGGTTAGTTTTTCTTAATTTTTAAAGATGGGTCATTCTATTCAACGTTACTAGAATTGGTGTGAAAATTTAAATAATAAAACTAAAAGTAAGACGATAGAAAATAAAAGAAGAAAAATTGCAGTTGATGGCAAATTAGGTATAAGATATTTAAAATGTGCCACATACTTTTTTTCATTTTGCAGATATGATACATTTTAGTGTACAAAGTGGTGGATCGAGTGTATCAAGGATACTAAGTACGTATATTTATATCAAGTGTATTATGTGTACTGTTACTAAGTCTATTCGTACTTTTTTTTGCCATTTTATGCATTGATTTTTTTGTGTTTTTATCAATTTTATAAAAATTAATAAGTCGGACTATAAAACTCACTTTTTAAACTTATTTTGTCAAATAAGGATGATATATGGAGTAGTGAAGAATCCTACCTTTGAACTATGATAAAGGATACCATATCCCTGCATATAACAGAATCGAGCTCGATGGCTTGTCCTCACCGGTAATGATTGAACGAAAAAGATGAAAAAGCTTCAGATTTCAACTCGATATATGATTTATCTGTTTCTTTCCTAATTAATCTTACCCATCGAAGATTGAAGAAGATCACTTTGCCCATTCTCTCTGATTTCTTGATCATTTCTTCGAATCTTTTACAGCCCATCCTACATATTTCGCTTTCACTTCCATTTGGGCACTAATTTTCTTACGTTTTTCGAGTTTTTCCCACCTCTCGGACAAAACCCATAAAATAGAAAGTCTCGTCTTTTAGCCAGAAATTGATAGCTTATGACCTACCATAAATTTCTGTGTTCAACTTGGTAACTGTTGGAAAATTATTGGTATGCTGTTCATATCCAATCCTGAATCCCTTAATACCCTCCATATCTGTTTACTTCTGATCAAATACTAAATGGGTTTTGAAATTGGGTTTCGTTTCACTGATTGATCGAAGAGCTTTCTGCCGCTGAGTAAGTCAACAATCTCAATCTTGCTTGCAATTTTTTTTTATTTGTTCTGTACAGGGATGTTCAAACTTTTGTTCGAAATTGCTTCTTAATGCTGATATCTCTTTGTTTTCTAAGATTTAAAACCTGAATATTACTTGAGATAATTGCAGACGACCCTTATATTGGAATTTCTTTGAACAATGTCTGCTTATGGGACTGAAATGGAGCGCCAGTTCTCTACTCAGAGTCACTCTACTGGGGGAAGTTCTGGGAATTCAGGTATGGAGTTTAGTACATCCTTTTCTTTCCCTTATGGTCTCTTTTCATGAAGATGAAAATCAGGTTACTGAAAGAGAAGCATGTTAGTAACAACAGAGTCCAAAAACTTCCAGATATGGAATGTTTTATTTCATGAGGATTTTGTTATTGCCTTTTTATCACTTTGTCAAATATAATTTCCGTTTGTTTGATATTATATTAAATTTAAGCTTTTGGGTCAATGGGTGATTTATGATTTAGGATTACTCTTTGTCAGTAATAACTAATAAGATAGATACAGGATACAATTTTCTGATGTTGAGGATTCTTTTTTAGCTAATTATTGTCAGAAAATACATTTTACAATCAAGAAAAAAAGCAGAAAGCAATATAAATATATTACATTTTTCAAATGAGAAACATAGAAAAGGATATGAACTGATGTAAAGATAAGAACAAAAAGGAGGATAAATTATCCTCTTAAGAAAGAACAGTGGAGATTTGCAGAAAGTATTTGAATTAGCATTAATGGAAAAGAATTGATACTCACAAAATATCTCTCGTTTCATACAACCTTTTTTCTATTCAATTCTGCAGTCTCTATTATGTAGTCAATACAACAAGCAGTCAAATTTTGCAGTATATGACTTAGATTTATGAATCTATGATGTTTTTAAATGGAGGAAAACAAACAATGAATGAAAACACTAAATAAAAATATCTCCCCAAACCACTTTTTCGAGTAGGAAACATTTTAGATATACTTTTTGAGTAGTCATTCAAACAAGCATTTACCTATTACCATTAATAGGCCGTAATTCGAAAACGAGTGAGACTAATCTGATAGATGCGTTGTGCCATCGTGTTTATCATTCTTGTGATAGTCAACATAGCAGTTGTAGGTTATTGACATATAGCAATGTGATGAAGAACTTTTACTGGCATTTGAGGCTCATTTGAACCCTGAGTAGTTATTGTTATCCTTTTAATGAGGCAGATATGGGAAGCCGCTATATCATAGAGTCGGGATTCTACATGACACCTTTAACAGCAACGATTTTCGTTGGTGCTCTAGCTACTGTTGGAGTGTTACTTATCACTTTACTGGTCTCATTGACTGTAATGTTGCAATATTGTCAAAACAGAAGTGAAGGAGTTGTTGAGATTCAGAAATCAGTTGTTGATTATGACTATTGCAAGGCTCTATCTGTGCATTTGGAGCTAAATAGCTTGGAAACAGATGGGATACCTTCATTTTGCAAGGATTTTTCCATTCAATACATTAAAAGTGGTCAGTATGAAAGAGATTTGGATTCCACACTGCAGTTGGTCGATAATTATTTCTGTAGTGCTCCCAAAGTAGACAACGGTCAAGATATCGTGCTGATGGACATAGATGACCTTTTCACAAACCGTGATTACAACAACGTGCTAATCTCCAGGTACGTTCCTGATATCTGTATGGTGTTCTTTCTTTCTGTTCTGTCATTGATAATTATCATTATTGGTCATGATAATACCAAATTTTCTTTCATTCTTTTGCTAGTTTGGTTTCCCCTAGCATTATATTTCATCTTCATAATCCTTTTCCACCTTGAAATTAGATTCTCAATGGAGTTTACCTTTAACCATGAGAAATGCAAAAACATTATGTGTGTGAATATCAATATTTAGTGTTTGTTGTATTACAGTCTTCTGCTTCGGCTCCTGGTTGAGTAGCATAAAAATAAATTATCTCGATAAATTTAATTATGAGTGCAGTGGTTGTGTCGACCAGGCAAAGAGATTGAAGCAAAACTTTCTTCTAAAACTGTACAAGAAACTCAGATCTTGCAGATGGCCTATGACCTTAATATCAAGAAAGTCAGAAGTTAATAGGAATGCCACTATTGAACATCTTACTTCTGCAGGGTATAAAGGTTGGCTACAGCTGATTATGAGGTATCTTCAATCTTTCCATTTTATTGGCAGGCTTTACAAAAAAATTACCTTATTTTAGGATGTTATTGAAATCCTTCTTCCTCTTCCCCTTTTAATTTGGATCAAGGTGCTCTGTTTCATATCAGATCAAAACTATTTCTCAAACAAAATTTGTTCAACTAGTAGGCAAATCCTGGATATACTCAACTAGTACTTAACAAGACTGGAAATAATAGGAGCCTAGCTTTTTCCTGCCTATGTGGACATAATTTTTATGTTCCATAAACAGATAATCTGTCCTATGACAATTATCCATATTTAAGAATATTTTGCTAAAAAACAAAAGCTTGCAGAATGGATGATGAAATGCAGATCGATCATCGGGTATACTTCAGTCGGCAACAGGCAGCATTGCAGAGCGAGGGATTCCGCATTGTAGGTGTGATGAGCAGCCACATGGATGCCTTGTCAGCACCATCTGAAGGAACTCGTATTTATAAGCTTCCAAACCCCATCATAAAAAATGGTGGAAACACACAAAGTTAGATAGTGATTTCCTCTGGAAATTTGTTGTCATGTGAGCCATTTCAAGATGTTGCACAGTATAAGTCAATTTAGGCTTCTCTAAAACTGGTTGAGGTTCACACAAGTTCTCTCAAGTAAAATAGTAAAAAAGAAGCACATACAGTCAGAGAAGTTGCTATGGATTATCATGTTCATGCCATCCAATGGAGGCAATCGTGAATTTAAGCAATCATTTTCTGATTATTGTATATAATTTGATTGTCTTGTGATGAGAGGGCCATTGCAAGTATCTTTCACTTGATCCTACATTCCTCATCTTCAACGGCATCGACACCAACAGCCAGACCCTGGCAGCTGTACACACTATTTGTTTTATTTTTTCCTCTTCTCCATGTTCATACCATTTTGTTTGTGGACCTGGAAATTTGCAACAATTTCTTTGATTGACCTTTTATGTTATTCAAATTGAAGGCCTTTGTTTGAAACCTTTGGTTTTTACTTTCCTAGGTCCCTCTCTCAAGACCAGTGTTTCACTTTTGTTTTTTTTTTTTTTTTTTCAATTACTCATTCAACCACTCTCCTAATGTTTAGGATCCCCCACCCATCCACCATCTTTTTGGTGATAGGGAACACCTTTTCCTTAAAACACTGAAATCTGATAATCCTTTAATTGTGTTTTTTTTTTCAAGGAATTTCTAAGTTTAGAATAGAAAATAACAATTTGCATGTACTTTTCCATTCCCAATGCAGATGAAATACTTCATAACTTTGTCACAGATGAAATACTTCACTATCAATTATCATAAATCATATCCAAATGATTCGTAGAAAAACAATAAACAAAAAGAGGCAATCACTATATGGAAACTAAGAACCAAACTTCATTGAATAATATTCTATGAAAGATTGTAACACATCTGAACACAAATTCAGAAAAGAAAATTTACAGCCATTGACATCTAAACAAACGATGAAAGCTATCTTTAATATCAAGGGAAGTTGCCATAACAAGAAACAGCAACAGAAAGCTTAAGAACCACAGAATTCACGAAACGCAGGTTAAACTCATCAGGAATAGAGCTTAACCTACTTCAGAACCTCAAAGAAAAAATTATGAAAAAGAAATGTGTAAGATTTTACCACAACTTCGTTAGAACGAAAACCCCATAACACCAGGCTGCAATCGTTAGAATAGCTCTTTGCTCTCCAATTCTGGCAGACTTGGAGAAGACAACATCATACTTCTTTGTCATATTGGGATACAGAAGCCCCCATTTTCGCACAGGTCGAGCTCCCTGTTCTTCTTCCCCATCAAACAGCTGATATATGTAAGTTTGCATCACCCCTTCCCTCCTCAACGGCGTTCCGAAACCTGATTTCAGGTGTGCAACCAAGCCATTCAGGTACATTTCCGCGTAAGCATGATTCGCTTCGACCTCACTGGGGTCGGTCCCAACGCTTGGCCACCCAGTCTCCGTCACGATCACTGGAACATTCTCGTGTCCGGCCACAGCCATTGCACTAATCACTGCATCTATCATGGAGTCGAAAAGATTCCGGTACCGGACACCAGTGACCACATCATCTCTGAAATTGAAAGGGTGATTCTGAAACAGAGCATACGCAATTGGGATTTCGGAGTCCAATCGGTACAAATTGTAAGGGTAAATATTGATCAAGAACGACGAATTAGTGTCTCGAAGAAACTGAAGCAAAGGCCTAATGACAGCATCGGAAACAGGATCTTGAAACCTAGCCGCCGAAGGAGGGAACGGATTTGCCATTATACTGACGAACGAAAACGTAGTGGAAACCGAAATTTGACGAATCCCCAAATTTCGGAGCGCCGTGTAAACATTTCGGATTGCGGGTAAAAGAACCGCCGTTAAGTCAGGGGATGCTTCGAGAAAGTTGTTACCGACGGAGATAGTGGTGATGATCGTCCGAGGGTAGAAGGGGACGACATGAATGTAAAGCCATTGGAGAGCGGCGGAGCGATTGGCGGCAATGGGGGCAACCATGGAATTGGGAATTGTGAGGAGGAGGGTAATGTTGGTGTAGGCGAAGGCCCGGACTACGTTGGGGTCGGAATCTTGGAGTCTCACGGCGGTGAGTTTGAGAGAATCTATGGCTTTGGCCACTGAGTCGGGTGGCTGGAGGCGGTGGGTGGAGTTGGCGGTGGCGGCAGAGAAGGTGACCCCGATTGTGGTGAGGCAGTTGGTTGGATGGGGAAGTGAAGAAAGAAAGAGAAAGAGGGAAATGGTGAGGAAGATTGAGCGGAGCGACATGGCGTAAGATGGCCGGAAAGAGAAGTGATCGGCGGCGATTGATTTGACAGTTAAAGATTGGGGAATGTGTGGAGTATGCAGTGCTTCACTGTTGCTGCGAGTGAGTTGTATTTGGCGGGAATTTCCGTTGCTATCGCAACTCAGTCCTCATAATATTTTATAATTCTTAATTTGGGGTTAATCTTATACCATATTTAACATTTTTTTAAAAAAAAATAATTATTGAATTATTTAATTGAGAATTATTATTAGATTAGAGATTTTAAAATATCACACATGAAGTGACTAATTACTTGTTAAAATGATAATTGATATATATCTTATTTTCTCAGACAGAAAATTCAAATTAGAACTACTCACATTACTTAAAGAAAAAATCAAAAGTTACTTACAAGACTCGAGAGCATTGATACGTAAAAAAATACTTACAAATTTGTAACTTTTATTGTGTTTTTCCTAAAAAATTGTCATTTATTTGATAAACTAAATTTGAGTTTGAAATCAAAATGCATCAACTTAACTACAATCTACATGTACTAACTAAGAAAAACAAATCAATTATACCAATATGGGCACTGTTACATCACACTTACATAATTTAGTCTAACCAAAATACAATTAATTGAATAAAACATCAATTAATATATCTTAAAATTTGATTGTTCAATCACCACTTTTACAATAAGATATGTTTAGTTTAATTTATTTGGTTTTAGAATAACAAAAACACATTCAATAAAACAACATTTAATATATATAAATAAGAGAGTTCGACATTGATGAGATACTCATAAAATATTAATCCCAATATGAAGATATATATTAATAACAAAATTTGTCATCTACTATAATTCTTCTAAAATTAAACATTTTGTTGTTTGTATGAATGGGCAAACTCGTTACTCTCTGTGCTGTTCAATTTCCTAACACTTTAAACTTAACTCTTTCCCTCGATTTTATGGATGGAGCCAATTGAGACAAGCTAATAAATCAAAGGAATGCACTAATTTTATACATGTAGCTAATATAATCTCTGAGTTTTTTTTTAATAGAAAATGAAACTTAAACTTACATAAGAATAAAAAAGACAATGAAAAAAAATCTCAATAAATGAGA
>JBBPDJ010000002.1:6342835-6368458 GCA_037974625.1 Cucumis cinereus | reverse complement strand
CTGTTTTTCCCTTGTGTTGTGTATTATTCTGGATGTGTTTGGGTATTTTACTGATTTTCAGGTAAGGATCCTTCACAGTATCATTCACCATACAATATTATCCTGTATATTTTAAGTGACAAATCTATATCACTTACTAGTAAAGTGGTCTCATCATCTTCAGCATTCATCCACTGGAAGAAAAGTGGAAATATGCGCCTTGTATGAGCCAACAGCACCAAGCCCATACAATTGAAAAGAGGTTCAATGTGTTGAAGCCATGCAATACGACGTTCCTTGTTTCTTGGCTGCCGCTCCAAGTGACCCAACATCTCATTAACCATCCTTTCAATCCTATGCAAGTATACAATGAAAATATGTATATGTGTGTGCACGCTCGTGTGTGTTTGACGAGACGAAAGCCACACAGTTAAAATGACTAAGGTCAGATAAGCATGAATTCTAGCAGTGTTGTCACTTATTACCAAATGATGAGAAAAAGAGATAATGCATTACAACAAAAAAGTATACCATGAGCTACGAGGATTCATTTTCTGAATGCTAGTTGCAAGAAGAACCGACATTTCAACCACATAAGGCCATATTTCATCACTTGAAGGGACATTTGAGCAGCACGCATCAAGAATCACATCTTCATACCAACCAAGCTCTGCAGCATTGACATTTTTTGCAAGATGTATAAAGCTAAGCATGCCCTGTCCCTGAAAAGAGGAAAAGAAATTAAACCCTTTCATTCAGTAACATAAGCAACTGCAAACTAGAAAATTGAGAGATAAGCTCCTCGTTCACACAGCAGAAATCTGAATCAAAATACTAAGCTCCACTTCCAGCATGAGTCTAAAATCCAACAGAATTGGCAAGTATCAGAGATAGCAAACAGGGAAATCAGAATGCGTACTTTGACTTCCGGTGACCAATGATCAAGAGCAGTCAGTGCACAAGGAATCACCAAATTACACAACTTCCCCAAATGTGGATAATCAATCTGCAACAATTTATCCAAAAACAAACCTCAAATCAACCAAAAATACCAGAAACACAAACGTTCATTGAACTACCGGTCTAACAATAACAAAACCTCCGACCTGAGTAATGAACCATCCAAGTTGATGGGCCGCAACAATAGCAAACCCCACAGGCACCCTTGCTGATGCAGCAGAAACCTCGTCAACCTCGTCTGATTTATCTATCGAGCTCTCCTTAATACTCTCCTTCAACAATGGAAGAACCTTAGGAATGATTTCCACCACCAATCTCTTCTCCTCCGGTATCAAGCTAAAATCTAAACCCAGCTCCACAATATTCTTCGAAAACCCATCGTAGGAAGCAGAGGCATACGCCTTGGAGAGCATTCGAAACGCTGACTCAGCAGTAAGTGCGAGGTCTTCCGGAATCCATGAAAGAAGGTCAAAGGTCGAGGAACGGGAAGACAATATTAAAGCACATGCCAGTGTGAAGTCTTTGATGGAGCAGTAAATATCTTCCTCAGAAGGACTGATTCGAAGTGATATTTTTCGAGGCAGAAGGGATTCAAGAATGGCTTTAACAGAGACATTCGACCCCTCTGAAGGTTTATCGCAGATATTTGAAAGGGATTTGGTGATTGGTTCCGAAAACCTAAAATCACAAAAATGATAAATTACATACAAGAAATTCGAGAGGAAGAGAAAGACAGAACGTGTGCACAATAGGAACTTACTGAATACAGAGCTCATGAAGAAGTTGAAGGGAGTTCGACATTGTAATGACTCAGTTGGAATTGGCTTCTCTTCAACGGGTTGATTAGGGTTTATATGAGAACTGAAATTAGGAGTTCAGGCTTCACGGTGAGCTGATTTCAACAAAAAGTTATCGTCGGAGCGCACAGCTGAACAAACACGGCGAGAGGTGATCGGAAAAAATGGCTGCAACCCAAATATGCAATCAGTGAAGAGGATTGCGGAATTGAATTCAAGATGTGAAGATTGCAATAGGCGCCAAATATATACTAAGTTCTGATTTTCTTCATCGCATTTCCAAGGGAGGTGTTCTTCACAAAGGCTCAAACTAATGTAACCAACCGTATTTTTTGAATACTAAGCAACTTCACTCCCTTCAAAACTATCATCCAATCCTTCATCTAACACCAACACAAATGTCCATAACATCAACTAGAACCCTAAAAATTATCGTTTAACAACCGACCAAAAACAACATAAATGTTGGTTAATAGCCAACCAAAACATCAAAATCTAGTGTGAGGTCATACGACTGCAACTCACGTATGAATCTTCGTTCTTAGGAAGGTAAACTACAAAAAGTGTCTTCTCACAAATAAGATTCAATCACAATGATAGTGTCAATTATAAAATTGGCTACAACAAAATGTCATACAATCCCCAAAACACAAAAGCTGACGTATATGAGTAGCTCTAGTTAAACCAGTGAAAAACATTTGAAACCTAACATGTTTCAAATAGCAATCTCAACGACAAAATGTATTAAATCGAATCATTCAAATCTTTCATAAGTTTCCAGAATTAATCAAAATCAAAACAGAAACACTTTGGAAACGTATGAAATCTAAACTTATGCTTAAGTTATAGCTTACTTACTGTTACATTTTATAACGTCCAATATTAGAGACGACCATGTCTACCCTAACCCGATGGTCATCTCTATAGCGATCAAATCTTTCTATTGTGTGTTTTCCATTTTTCTCCTAGTTTGTTTCTTTTTTATAGGAGAAAAATGGCGATTGGAATAGAGATTATCATCGCGTTAGAGCTACACACGACCATCTTTAACGCTATATGTTATAAAATAGATAAGTTTGTTGTATTTTTTTCCTTTTTCTCATAGTTGGATGTAAAAATTCTATCGCAATAAAGTTGGTTATTGCATTAGGCTTACAATAGACTCGATAAACTTGATCATCTCTAACGTGATTATAAAATGCAACAGTTCGATTAATTATGTTGTCATAGTTTGTTGATTTTTTTTAATCCATACAACTAGGTCCTCAATCATCAATCAAGCTAAACTCTTATGGACTAATTATGAACTAATTGAGAGTTAAGAGTCTATAATTAAGACACTAGTCCACTGTCAAAATCGTCAAAGCATAACCATGCCAAGACGACAGAAGACAGAAGTATAAAATAGAAAAACAAAGAGACAAAACGACACGTCCTTACTCTGCAGAATGCCGATGGTGGAGCTCCAGTACTGAAAAAGTTGAAGAAGAAAGTCGCACCGGGACGGAGTAAAGTTTAAGCAAGCAATGTGTGTCTTTCCGGCAAAGATATTTTCTCAGATCCTTTTTCACTTTATCTCTTTTTTCCCCTATAAAGAAAATCGACTCTGTGAATAATCTATCATAAATTATTTGTTTCTGCCTTTCGCTTTATCTTTCATTTCATTATCTTTTTCTTCTCTGCTCCACTTGCTATAACCAAATACATTCGCTGCATTTTGTTACTTTCATGATTTGAGAGGTACCCATCTTCGATTTCGATTGCATTTCAGCTCTAATCAAGATCTTGTTCCTTCAGCATTTTGATCTGGGTTTGATCCTTTTAGCTCATCGGTTTTATTTTCTATGACTGCCAACTCATTGGTTGCAGTTTCTTTTTTTGTCTTCTGAAATTTTTATCCTGGGTTTTTGTGTTTTGATTTTGTTTGATGAATGACAATAGGAGAAGGGAGTTTGTTTGATCGGGATAGCTTGGTGGGCTTTGAATTGGAGGAGATTCTGGTTGATTTGGAATAGTTAGATCTACTCTAAGGATTTTTAGCTATGTCGTTTATTGGCACCCAACAGAAGTGCAAAGCTTGTGAGAAAACTGTTTACCCTGTTGATCAGTTATCTGCTGATGGAGTTTCTTTCCACAAGTCATGTTTCAAATGTAGCCATTGCAAAGGAACTCTTAAGGTACATCACTATATTTTGAGGACTCATTGATAGCTTCTCTTTTATGTTATGCTTAATCTTTAACTGTTTTCCCTCACTTGAACTTCAAAAGGAATGGAGAAAGTTGAAGGATCTTTAAGTTCAAAAGTTATAGGGAATATATGAGGAACTGTTTTCAAAACAACAATAATTAAGAAAAGACAGTGTTTGAGTAACTGTTTTTATTTATCGTCATTTTTAGTTTTTATCCTACAGATGATATGTTTTTCTGAACAATTAAAACTGGTTTTTCTCCCACATAAATCTTAACCTTAAAACCCATCCATCCAGTTACAGAAAATCAAAACAGCAAAACAGCCTCCTAAACAAGCCCTTTGTTTCGTTAATTATCTCTCTTCTCTCAGAGCCATGTTTATAGAACTGTTCTCTCTCTACCTCTCTCTGGCTCCCTTCTTTTGAGGGTTTTCATTGACAATTAGAGTCAGTACTGTGTGGTATTTAAAAGGTAAACAGATAAAATATAATTCCAGCTTGTATATATATTATCACTGAGCATTTTTTTTGGGTCAGAATGTGAGAACTTGTTCTAAAATGTCTTGTTAAATTCTTTCAGCTGAGTAATTATTCTTCAATGGAAGGTGTTCTGTACTGTAAGCCTCATTTTGAGCAGCTCTTCAAGGAAACTGGCAACTTCAGCAAGAACTTTCTATCTCGTATGTTCCAAGCATTCGTCCAATATAGGAGATACTCTACATTATTGGTCTTGTAACTATTGCTTGTTACTAACATCTTTTATACTTCTCTTTTTCTACAGCTGCAAAGTCCTCTGAGAGGCCGACTCCAGAGCTGGTAAATTTAAACCCAATGCTGCAATTAGTTATTAAATTTATAAACTGTATGCTCATCCGGTAGCCTCTTGTTGATTCTAGACTAGGTCGCCAAGCAAAGCTGCCAGCATGTTTTCTGGGACACAAGAAAAATGTGCTACATGTGGAAAAACTGCATATCCACTGGAGAAGGTTAGTTTAGAAGGCGTTGGAAAGATATCCAAACACTTAAAACCTGCTTAGTCACATCAATAGTCAATTTTCTCACCCTTTTCGAACAGTCTGCATATCTATGATGGGCTGAATTATCTTTCTGTGGTTGTTTGAACTTGTTTAGCATTCTATTGTTTCGACATCTACGTATCAACCTCTATAAGAAAGAGATATTCGTTAAAGCTATTACATCTAAATGAGTTGGTTTTCTGAACGGCTTGAATGTGCTCTTGTCTAAGCCAACGTGAACTTCATCTGTAGGCTTTGAGGAACTGCGGAACTTGCATGTTCTTAATTTGCTTGATCTATAGTATGTCCTGCTGAGGTAGAAATGGTTGCATCTCAACTTTTAAGTAGTTTTTCTGGCATTGGTACTTTGTATGCATCTGTGCGGATGTTATTTTATCAGTAATGGATCATGTGAATTGCTTTTATCCAGGTTACAGTTGAGAGTCAAGCCTATCACAAGTCATGTTTTAAATGCTCACATGGTGGCTGTTCTTTATCTCCATCAAACTATGCTGCACTTGATGGAATTTTGTACTGCAAACACCACTTTTCACAACTTTTCAAGGAAAAGGGAAGCTACAACCATCTGATCAAATCTGCATCAATGAAGCGTCAAGCAGCGACCTCCGATCCAGACCCTTCAAAAGTTGAGTCATAAACTTCCAATTTGTGGTTTTATTGAGTCCATTTTCCCTCTGCTTTCCTCCTTCCCCAGTGTGTTCTACTTTGATCCTCACGCTGTTGTGATTGGAAACAAAAAAAGAAACTTGCACGAGTCTCCAGCTCGTCATGTTGAGCTAAATTGTTTGTTTGTTTGGATTCATGGAACTTCAAACAAACCGTTTGAAAGTGGGTAATGATTTGCCTAAACTTTATGAAAACATTTTGCAACATTTAGTTTTGGGTTACTATGGAGTCATTCCTGTTCCTTGCTGAATTCCTCTCTGTTTTCGTGTTGACAAGTTCTTCAAGTGGTTTGGAAAACATCACTCTCTCTCTCATATTGATATCGGTTGGAAATGACCTAAATCATAGTCATCTTTTAGAAGCTTTTTTGGTTGTCAAAGGCAATATTGGAGGACCTTGCTTGCCTAGCTGCCCATGAAGAATGGTAACAACCAATACTTTCTCGACAATCAATCTACACACCATGGGGCCGTTGTTGAAAAAAAAAAACAATTGTGGGTTGGGATTCAAACCGACTTGGGATAATAATTTGTGTCTTAATTGATTTAGGAATGCATGGGGTAAGGGCCATGCTGAGATATGATCGATACCTGGTGGAAAGTTCTTGTAAATCTAATCTCTAACAGGCGTTTGATATACAGAGTTGAGTTAGTAATTACTATAGAAGATAAAGGAATTGACGTGAATAACAAGGTGAGAGATGTAAGTTTATGTGGATAACGAGGTGATAAACCTCTCTAATTATTGGTCAATTAAACAGCAAGTGAATTTTTTTACCCACTCCAACTTGGAAGGCCAAATGCCTTCTAAGTAAAAGAGTTTAAGAACTGTTTGATATGTTTTTCCTTTTGTTAAATTACAAATTTAGTCTTTGAACTTTGAGGTTTGTAATCTATTTGGTCCATGAACTTCTAAAAGCGTTTGTCAAATCTCTAAACTTTCCATATTGTGTTGAATAGATCTTTACAAATTTGATATTTCAAAAAAATAATTAATCTCTTAAAATATAAATTTAAATTTTTTGTCTAGTATATCTATAAAGTTCAAACAATTTGAAAGTCTAAAAGTATTTTGTAATTTTAAAAGTTCAAGAACCTAATCGATGCAAATATCAAAAACACTTTTGGGATTTCAAAAGTGCTACTAAGAAGTGATAAGAAGTGAATATCTAAGTAAAAGAAAATTGCATACTATAAACTTAATTTTAAATGACTGAAATTAAAAATAAGGTTTAAATCTCTTTTGATCACTAATACATACCAATTGAGTAAATTTTAATTCGTACTTATATTTTAAGGTTTGTTTTATTTTGAACACGTACAAATGTTATTTTGGTCCTTAAACTTTAGACATTATTTTCGAATGATTTTTGAATTCATAATATTTATTTTAGTATGTGAACTTTTTAAAATTAAATATTTCATTTATTGCCTTAAATTTTCCTTTTACAAATTAATAACGTTTTTGTTTTGATTATGTATGTTAATGTGAGTATGTAATCAATCCAAACTAAAATAAATAAATACATGAATAGTAAACTTTGAACATTTCAAAATTATTAATGACTGAATTGAGAAAAAACATTATTTGATCTAATTAATAAAATAAAATTTAAAAAAAAAAAAAAGAATACGAAACGTCGTCGTAGCTGATCTGGCGGGAATTGGAGTCCCCAGTCCCGCCCAAGCTGGGGTCTCTCCCCGTCCGTATCCTTCGGTTATATCACAAACTTCATTTCATTTCTTCATAGTTCATTCATCAAAAAACCGCCATTAACCACTAAACAATGTTGGAGCTCCGTCTAGTTCAGGGGAGTCTTCTGAAGAAGGTTCTTGAAGCCATGAAGGATCTCGTCAATGACGCCAACTTCGATTGTTCCTCCACTGGTTTCTCCCTCCAAGCTATGGATTCCAGTCACGTCGCTTTAGTTTCTCTTCTTCTACGTTCCGAGGGTTTCGAGCATTATCGCTGCGATCGTACCATCTCCATGGGAATGAACCTCAACAATATGGCTAAGATGCTCCGTTGCGCTGGTAACGACGATATTGTTACTCTTAAGGCTGATGATGGTAGCGATTGCGTCACCTTCATGTTTGAAAATCCTTGTGAGCTACTTAACTATTTTCATTTTCTTCTCTCATTTTACTCTCATGTAACTAAGAAATGTTTTCGGATAGTTAAGTTGAAATGATTTTCTACTGGTTAGTTAAGTAGGGTTTTAGATTCTGTCAATGATGAGCAAGAATGTTATTCTGACTTTTTGTTGTTGTTTGTTTCGGCGTTTAGCGCAAGATAAGATAGCTGATTTTGAGATGAAGCTGATGGATATTGATAGTGAGCATCTTGGAATTCCTGATGCTGAATATCAATCTATTGTTAAAATGCCAGCGGTTGAGTTTGCGAGGATTTGTAAGGATCTTAGCTCCATTGGCGATACTGGTAATCGTCTGAATCATTTTGGAATCATTTTGGAATCATTTTTTAGTATTACTGTAATTTGCGAAGCCTTATGAATTATCGCTTGGTTCCAGTTCTGATCTCTGTGTCCAAGGAAGGAGTTCAGTTCTCAACTAGAGGTGATATCGGTACTGCCAACATAGTTTGTAGACGAAATACCACAGTTGACAAGGTATTTTCCTCAGAAGCACTCTATGAAACAACCACAAATTCAAATTCAATTTAATGTTTGATGTTGAATTATTTTAAGCCTGACAAAAAGGTGATACAAATAGGTCAATCCTTTAAATCAACCTTGGCAATGGTATGAGCTATGTTATGTTCTATAAGCTAAAAATGTCGCGCACATGGTTTTTCCTTCAAAACACACAAACCAACCTTGAAGCTTTCGAACTGATTTTGAACCACAAAAGTGATTTTAAACATTTCAATCTATTGTTATTAGCAATGTTATTGGCTATGTTCTAATCTAACCATAGATAAAATGTCGAGCAATTGTTTTGTTTTGACGGCTTCTTTCTTTGTGGATTGAAATCGACAGCCTGAAGAAGCTGTTATGATAGAGATGGAAGAACCAGTTAGCTTAACCTTTGCCCTGAGGTACCTCAACTCTTTTACAAAGGCAACCCCTCTAGCAAACCAGGTGAGTATTAGCATGTCTTCAGATCTACCCGTAGTGGTTGAATACAGAATTGAAGACATGGGTTATATCAGATACTACTTAGCTCCTAAGATCGAAGAAGAAGATGAAGCTGCAGCAATTAGCAAACCAGAGACAGAGCCCATACATACAGCAAAGGCAAAACCCAAAGGAGATATGAAGCTAAAAGTTAAGCCTAACTCTGTATCAGAGATGAAGTCTGAAGAAGACAAAGGGTCTGTAATTGAGATCAAGGATAAAGACAACAAGTCTGTATTTGTAATCAATGATGAAGAAAAGAATTCACCAGTCAAAAGCAAGGCACGAGAGGAAGCCAATACTTCCAAAGAACCGAAGATTGAAACAATGGAGCTTGAGTGATGAGTTTTCGTGAGAAATGAATTAGTAAGTAGGAAATGTTAGCCACTTTTGAACTCTGTTGGTTAGGAGTGATTTTGTGAATTACAAGCAAGAAATCATGGCTATATGTTTGTTTAGATAAACTCTACGAAATTGGAATATTTTGTAAGAATCTTCATTCAGATAATATTTTGGAGTCAGGATTGGTTTCATTCCAACCAAATCCCGAGTATGGAAAGAGAAATGACAAGTAAATTTGTTCTTTTTTTTTTATTTCTAGTGTATTTTCTTCCAAACAAGCAAACTTAGCCTCAAACAAAGTTCAGTGTAACATGGAATTAACAAAATAATGTGTACCAAAATGGTAAAAGATAAGGTTGTTTTTCCCCCTTAATTGATCAAGGAGTGACAAGAACAGTCGACTTTTATGTAATAAACAATTCTATTAATCCTTTTCTAAAGAAGTAAGACTTTACCCCATAATTCTTCCTTATTAAAATTTCTATTTTGACAGATCTTGTGAGGATGATACAAATATAAACCAATGCCTAAGCTAATAAGCTTTTCAGTGGGGGGAAAAAAGAATTTGGAGGCTATAATCAATAGCTGATCTACACCTGCTGCTGCCTCTGGTATTCGACGACTGCTGCCACCGTGCAAAAAGAAAAAAAAACTATAGTAGGAAAATGCCATTCAGTTGGATTGTTCTCATTTGCTTCTTTTCTTCGATTCACTATAGAGGATGACTCCCATAACTGTGAGCGCGTAACCAAGCATTCCAGTGACAGAGACTGGATTTCTGAAAATCAAAATAGAAATCACCACTGCAACAGCCCCCTTCGCGTTTCCGAGCACCTGAAAGAAGCCATAGCTCATGAATTATCTCAGGCTTAGATTTCTGAGAGAATGAAGCATGGATGCAAGAAAGAAAGTCCTTGTACTAACAATGAGATGTATAGAAAGGAAGCAAAGTGCGCAAGGCCATCAACACTCGAAACAGGAACAGTTAAGGGATGCCTTGACAAACTATTATAATGTCCAACAAATTCTCAAAAAAAAAAAAAAAACACCAAGTTGATCATGCTAATGTCTCAACCCTCTGAAAACAAATATTTATTGGGGCAGTTTACCAAACTTGGGTTGTAGAAAGTAAACATATGACAACTCTTCTAAGGATGTGATCATTTAATAGTAATTGTTGGGAACTTTCAAACAGAAACAGAAAAACACTGTGTAGTTACATACAAAAAGAGGACAACTTTCAAAAGAAGATGAAAGAAGAGAAGACCGCTAGGGGCATCATCATTTGAATGATTGCGGAATATAGGATGAGTCATAAAAAGAGAACATGCAGAAGGATGAATATGACAAAAATAAGCATCGATGAAGAAAGGAAGCATACCTGAAGTGTCAATGCACTGGTGTGCTTGGTGACCAAAAAGTTGGTCAAGTTTACAAAATAGGCAAGTGAAGAGTTGAATAGCAGATACCAGATGATCTTTTTATCATCTCGAGCAAGAGCCAGAGTGATGCCGACCACGTTTTCTTCCATAAAAAGTGCTGCAGGCAGCAGAAAGACAACGGCTATTGGAGCCATGTACAGGAGAAGATTCATGGAATTCAGCTTCTCTCTGAAAAAGATAAATGTCAAAGCTCTCATTTGCAGTTTTCAAATCAATTAAAAAGAAATTATTCGTTATTCTCAGAATGAAGATTAAATTACTAATAAAGACAACAAGAAGCCCCTTACCCTTCAGAAGAAAGCAAAATTCCTTGCAGTACTGATTTGAGTGCCCTTGCAGCTGTAGCTGCAACACATATTATAAATCCAAACAGATGGAAACTCGGTTCACCCTGATGTCAAGTGACAAAACAAAGAATCAGTAACACAAAGATGGGAAGTAGAGAAACAACATTTATTATGACAAGCAATCTTCTAAAGGCAACAATCATTCAAGCAAGACTAGAACCACAGCTAAACTTATCGACCTCCATTTTCTACCCATCCTCCTCCCAATACCAAAAGAAAGAAGGAAGTTAAGAGAAGATCTTCGTAGTTTACAAGAAGAATTAGGTTGGTGGCAATATTCTCCAAGTTTTCATGGAATATCTGAGAACCATCCACGGTCAAGACAGTAGTAACGGCTAATGGGCTTGCCTTCCTCAGTCATATACATGTTTTGAAACATCTACAAATTCCACATTGGAGTAGAGAATGTGAAGAAAAAAACTTAAGTGGGCTTTTGGGGATGCATATCCTCGAAACTAGCTTTCTCTATTTGTTTCAAACTTGCTTTAAGAAAATAACATACAGCTTTAACTTGGAATTGGTAAAGTTGATGTATACTAAAAATGGCTATGCATAAATTAATGGTTATAAAAGGAAAAATAACATGTTACATTCTAAAACAGAGCATGAGTGAAAATAAGCAAAAAGAAATGCTTTTCTCAAGTATTTTCATTCTAAAAAGCATCAAGGTACTATTCATTCGAATTCGAAATACTCCCAAACAACCCTTACAAGAATCACAATGCCTCAAAACTATATTGGCCATTTACTCATGAATATCAAAAAAAAAATCCTAACCCCAGATCAGGCACTAACCCAAGCTCATTATGTTCAATCATGGAAAAAATAAAAAATTCGCTGCAAAAGTTGTTCAAACAATTAGCAAATACCAAAACAGGAGGCATTTTAATCCGAAACAGCAATCAACAACAATAGCCAATAATCAAGCAAATATCCATCTCAAAGATCACAGCGATTTGGAATTGGGAAAAAAAGAAGAAGGTCTTTGTTCTTACCCCACTAGCAATAATGACCCCAGTAACAACAGGGATGAGAGTAACGTAAGTGAGCCAAGCTTCCCTCTTCAGCGTCATAAGGTAAGCAAAAACCGCCGTAAAGAAGGGCGTGGTGGCCCCAACAGCTTGGTTGAAGGAAACCGGCAAATACCTAAGAGAAATGTTACCAAAGACAACAGAAATACAGAACACAAAGCTAAGAGCCGCAATCTTCAAAAATTGGATCCGAGATCGAATCGTCTGCATCGGAACCATCTTCAACCAAGCAATCGCAACATAGCTAAGCAAAGAGCAAGCCGTCATATGGCACATGGTCAAGAAGATCGGGTACTTGAACCCATAGTTACTCAGCAAATACTTGTTCAACAAAAGAACACCAATGTTGGAGGAGTACCACGAAGTTACAAGCCCGATCGTGAAAAAACGACTCGAACCCTTCATTTCGGCTGTCGGTCTGGATCGTGGGGCGGCGATTTCTGAAAGTTGTAGGTTGGAGCTCCGATTGGGGACACTAGAACATGGATCTGAAAGTCAAATCTACAAAAAATGAAACGTGCAAGAGACACATTACAGAGGAATGAAGGTGGGGTTTCCATGGATCTGAGAACAGAACTCCATGGAGGGCAAGAAAATTAAAACAGGGGAAATGGGGAGAGAGTTGAAAGAGAGAGGACAAGGGGGAAAATTGGAGAAATTGGAGAAATGGGTCTTCGTCAAATGGGTAGAGGGTCGAGTTTTTGAGGATGACCGACGACAATTTGGTTCTGATAAAAGGAGGAGAGAGATGAGAGATATGAGAGAGAGAGAGAGAGAGATTTGAAGCAGAGGAGGAGGTAAACGCTTAAGAATGAGAACCCATTTATTCCAATTTCTTATATTTACCATTTATGAAATATTTTTATTATTATTATTTATTGTTATAATTATATTTCCAAATATTTTTAGTTTTATTTTTTTATTTAATTAAAAATATACACTTTTTTTTTCTTCTACTCCTCCAATTTCCATGAATTGGTAACGTGGCGATTACTAGGAGGAGCGGAGACTTTTTCCCACCGGCGCCGGCGACATTCCACTCTCCATTTATTTAGGGTTCTTCGATTTAATTTCCACCATTTTTAAATTTTATGTTCAATATTTATGAGGGGTTGAAGTATTAAACTATTAGGTCAAAATCTAAAAACGGAAATTTATTCTAATCAACAATGTTGTATTTCAAAGATAATAAAAAATTTCTAATTACAACCTTGAGTATTTGCAACCTTACAAAGTATTATAATTAATTCTAAAAATATTAACTAAACTAAATTAACAACTTAAATAAATATTAAACTAAAATTTATTTCGAAATTCTTTGATAGAGTCTACCTCACACAGAGAGTCAAACGAAAGAAGCTTCACATTATCACTTCGAACTCGAGGACAAGGCTTTTTTATTTTTTAAGTCAAGTTGAATGATGAGAAGATTTATAGAATAATTAATATTTAGTTTAATCGTTAATTTAAGTGTTTAATTATAGAAATTAGTACTTAGCAGTAGATTAATGTTAGTTAGTAAATCAAACTTTTCTTTAATTAATATATTTTTAATCAAATGGAAAGTTGAAATTGGTAAAAGAATATATAAAGTTATGGGGGAATTTATAAAATTATTTTAAAATTCATGAAAACAGAAACATTATTAGTTTTTCTGTTTAATATTTTTAAAGATGAAAGACATTTCAATTCATTTAAAAGTTTTTTTTATTTTACTTTTGCTTCTAAAATAATTATAAATATAAATAGTTACCATTTGAAATTTAAATTAAACAAATTTTATAAGTTTCGATAAACAATTACGTCTCCAATATTTAAAATAAAAATATTACAATTATTATTATAAATAAAAAGATAAGTTTTTTTTTATCAAATTACATGACAATATTTCATATTATTATTATTAAAATAATAATATAACAAATGGATCACTTTCGAAAGAAAATTATATTATTATTCAAAATATTCAATGCCAACAAAGGACCAAACTTGATCATTTTACAAATTATAGGAGCTGATTATTCAATTTTGACTTTTGAGATTAATGTGACATCATCTCAAACTTAATTAAACAAATTTAGTGATCAAATCATCAAACTCCTATATTAGTGTTAAGTATCTTTTACCAATGAAATTCACTTATCAAAATTTTGAATTAGGAAACAAAAATTATTAATTTCATCTATGCTCTTATTGATGTTTATAAGGATCAAAATGGAGAGTACAAACTTGACGTTAATTAAAATATTACATATATTCAAATTCTCCTTTTATGCTCGTAATTGTATAAATATTAGTTTAAAATGTATTTTTAAAAATTAAAAATATGTGGGGCCATAGCTTTTAGGCATGGGCCCTTTGGCTTCTTTATCTCCTTAAATTGATTATTCTCATAATAAAATATTGTTAATCAGATCAGACTCTTTTTGAATATTATATTGTTTTGATTAATTTCTAATTTTGGTTTTTTGTATTAAAAGTGAATAAGAGGGGAGAGTAAATTGAAAATAGTTTTCGGCGTTTAATAAAAATTAAGAAAAAATAAGGAATTGTAGCAAAAAAGGAAAAATAATAATAATAATAATAAATATATAAAGGCAACGTGTGGAATTGGGAGCTGAGCCATCGGAAAGGGAAATTCAACGCGTCCAAACGCCCCTCTGTTTAATTATATATTAAATATTATTAATTAAAAAAAGACAAGAAAAAGGTTTCGAATTTTTTAAAATTAAATAAAATTAAGATGGAGAGTAGAGAAGTGGGACCCACGTCCTACGCGGACTTTACTAGTCGGCTTCTTGTCGGTTGCCGGCTCGGCTGATTCCACCCGAATTTTTTTCCTTTTTTTAAAAAAATGAAAACAAACCTGACCAACTACACAGAAACCTCCTCTAATACAAGATTTACTAACCACGCCGAATTCTCAACCTCTTCAACTAAAGAATGATCTTGCACAAAACGAACCCAAACAAGTTAAAGTTATAGCTACCGACGAATTTAATATAAATCGAGAGGGGCTCTTTATATAATATATATTAAAAAAACTAAAATAATATTAATATGTAAAAGATATTTATTTTTAGACCGTCAACAAAATTTCAAGCATTTAACCACTCCGTAGGCATCAGATTCAATAACGATTAAAGGAGGGCACATTAGATTAAGAGTTGTTAGGTTATTAAGGGCTTCGACAATTGCTTGAGGTTCCAAGATTTTAATCGGCCATTATCGATTGATATTTCTGTATCAAAGATCCAAGAGAGTTACAAACCAACTCCCGCAGCAAGGTATTCCAAGAGGTGTTTGTACTCAATTTCCAAGAATTTTGACTAAGAATGGTCCTGGCACCATGACTCACCGAGTTCTCCAACAAAAGGGGATGCTTCTTGGAGTTCTCATCAACACCACCAATGTTGACATGAGTGTTGATTTTCCTAAAAATTTGGACAATCGAAGGCGTCTCCCCACTAATATTGACAGCATTTCGGTAACTCCACAGGATCCATAGAATCGTGATGGCGTCTCCAAGCATGTTGAGGTCGAGGTGTCTGACCATCCAACCCTAATAATCTAGTGTGCTCCATCCAGCCAGCCATGCAACCAGAAAAAAGATCACTCATAACAGGGAAAGACAGAAGCCAAGAATTTTTAGCAGAAAAAACACTCCCATAAGGCATCAGTAGCCGTCTCCTCGAATTTCCTGCACAAAGGGGTTACTCATAATTCCTTGTCTAATGATATTCATTTTGGAAGGGATAACATCTTTGGATAATACAGCAGGCACAAATGTTTAGCTTTTGTGACAGTTTTAGCCTTCCAAAGGGCTTTCCACCACTACCCCGTTGCTAAAATTTGAAGTTGAGCCAAATGATTTCGTCTTTTGAGAATCTAGAATTAACATGAATGTTAGTTAAGATGACTTTAGCATCAAAGTTAGAGAAACTGACAATTGCAAAACATAATTTCGTTATTGTTTACATTGGTATCATTATCTTCTAATCGGTTTATCATCTAAGGTCAATCAGGTAATGACATATGTAACGACAATAGTAATTGTGGAACATTCATAATTCTCCTCCTATAACAGTAGTAATATATGTAGCGATAATGATATCTATAAAATTTTAAAAATTGTTCAAAAGTAAATAAAAAAGTTAGTGAGTCCCAAGTAATTTTAAAAAATGCAACTAGATTGATCACCTTAAAACTCCACAATCACATTGCTTTTGTTGATTACATATTGAATTGTGAGCTCTTCGTTTCATTACGACAACACAACACATGTAAATAACAACAAATACAATCAAATAAGACATACATTTTAAATTACCATCAATGGATTACATTTTCAAATAAATAAAAATGACTAATTTCAAACTCACTTACATTAAAAATAAAAATGATGGTTTTTTTTACCCTAAAGTTGAAAAGTTATATGTCATTTAACCATAAACTTTAAGTTTCATTCATTTAAATTTCAATGTTAACCATAACTTTTTAACTTCATCAATTTTTTCTTTAAATTATTAATTTCATCGATTTAAACCTCAAACTTATATCAATTTTAACTTTAAAGGAACTTTTTAATTATATAACTGTTATAGATGATCGAATTATTGACTTTTAAAACAGTAATCAGGTACTAGTAGATTAGCGCCAATCAATTGAACCGAGATAAAATAAATAAATAAATCCATGAAAATGAAAAATTGAAGCCAATCAATTTGAGGTAGTTGCATGTTTGATCTATCTTGAGGAATAAAATACACACATAAAACTTCTTTAATGGGATGGCTCATAGCTTTAGATTTACAAAAATTTCCTCAAATTCCTATCAACTATTAAATTTTATTTCTTTTTATTCAATGTGTTTCATCCCCTCATGGACATATTTATAGACACAAATATAATAGCATGTAATGGACAGAAAAACATTTAATGGGCAAATGCAATATTTAGAAGTTTTCTTTATGAAAATTAATGATTAGTAGTTTCAATGTTTTACAAAGTCATAATATTTTGAAAAGAAATTGTTTTAAATAACAAATTTGTTAGAAAACATTTATTCATATATAGCAGTGATAGATCGCGAGTACCCAAATAAAACAATTATCACAGTTATATAGTAAACAAACTTTGACTATATTTTGTAAATAAATTAACTTATTTTGCTATATTCGAAAAGATCCATATTTTAAAACTAAAAAATTGAAAGATTTTAATCTTACAAATAATCCTTCTTGCTTGGCTAATTTTTTATTTGGATTTATTTTTGAAAAGTAAGTCAATAATCGGAAGGAAAAAGAGACAACTTTTATTATTCACGAAGCATCATCGTTGTTGTTATTATCAAATAGGATGACTTGTTAATAAAATTAGTGTATTATCATTTTTTTCTAATTATAGTATGAAAATTTAACTTCTAACCTTTTCAATCTCAATTCACTATATATCTTTAGCTATGGATCATATACGGCCATACTTTTTGTAAACATCAACCATTGTTGGACGAGAATGTGAAACTCTGATTCAAAGAAAAAGTTGCTAGAAGTTGAAGCACCGAACTACGCTCAAAATAGCTAATGATCCACATGACATTAAAAAAATATATATGTTTCTTAAGAAAAGATTAGAAAAGGGAATTCAAGGCAAAGTGTAGGTCCTAAAGAAATGAAATTGGTGATATAAATAAAACAATTGTAGTGAAATTGAAAGTAGGACTTTCAATCTATAGATGTGCCATTAAATTATGAAGAAAGGAACAAGTATGATGCCATTCACGTATTGTTTTTATTAAATTTGAATTTAGCCTAACATGCTTTTTAAGATATGCAATTGTAACCACTCTATTATTTTTAGACCCATTTGGTCAAATTCCTCTATTTCCTAAATCCACCTAATTACACTAATTCAAGGGATTCATTCTTTAGACCTAATTTTCTTTGGCACATCAACGGCACTCCGTAAATTAGAGAATAGTGCATTAACACGACCGCAACTCAGTAAAAATAAAACCGTTAGAATTTCAATTCTTCATTTCATAATTGTAAGAGAAATTGTTGAATTATAATCATCCCATACATTACGGTCACAAATTGCCACGTCAAAGGAGAATAAAGGCCTATCACATAGCTAATCTAATTTCAACATGACAGGAAACACATTCAAATTGCCAACTCCCAATTAGATTTGATAGAAATAAAATAAGTCCCTTTACTTCTATTTTTAAAATTCTACTTGAAGACGCATTACTTTACATGTTAACCTTTACTTACAGAGAAATTCATCAAGTTGCTTAGATTTAAAAAAGAATATCAACCCTAATTGATTCCCTAAAATGAGGCATATCTTGACAGCTAAGACATATACCCTAAAATAAGGGATTTTTTGTATTGGGGTGATGCCATTTTTTTTTTTGAGAAACATCAAAGGTACGAACCTCACACACATAGAATGAGCTCTCATGGTTTGACCTTGAGAGACATGACCTCCACAACACAAACTAAATAAAGGGAGCGAAGGAAAAGAAGACAACCAAAGCAGCTCGCTGGAGTTGATGTGTGATTTTGTCGAAGTGAAGAGGTCAAGACGTGAATCACATAAGTGGTATAGATAGGAAAACTAGAGAATTACGGTAACAGTCGTAAACCAATGCAAGTGACTTTGATACGTAAAACCACTTGATAAAAGTGCAATTCACTTAAACACATGACAATCCTCAAATGGTTCTATAATTCTGTTTTAACTACTCGGGTGTTAAACATTTCCTAAACAGCAAAAAATGACTCAGTTCAGCAACATAAAATGCTTCTATCTTAGCTCACAAAATATAATAAAAATATAAATCCCTTCATGTAGCAAACACTCGTTACAATCCGGTTCTCCAGGCTGCAAAGACAGAATAAGCAATGGTGAATAAATAGAACCTACGCAATTAAATATTCAATATTGAAATAGAAACATAGATCGTACAATGTAGTCAACAAATTCATTACTCGTCCACAAACCAGAAAAACATGCCACTCCAAAAATATACTAAGAAATGGTTTGCCTTTTTCTTTAATATTGGTGAGTGTTAGTGTCCAAGCCAACCAACTAATTTTAGAACATCTCACCCGAACATACAACATTTTGATAAAAAAAACTAGTAGGATATTAAATCCTAGGTATGCACCACCATCAGTTAAACTCAATCATTCCCTCAAAGCCCTCATCAAACTCATGCTGTTCATTTTACACACTTATAGAATATATAATAGACACCATTTCAAAACATGTGAATGCCCAATCAACTACTTCACAAACAACATGTATGTATAAAAGATACTTGAGAAAAATAGGAGAAAAATTATATTGAAAAGAGAAGGTCAAGATGAAGGCTCAAACATCATGTTAGATCAATTATCTAAATATTTATCCTTTCTAAGATAGACCCATAGAAGGGAGCAACCGGTATTCAGTTCACAGTCTTTACTTTCACCGTTCGCACTTCACCCATAAATTAACTTGAAACTATTGAAATCAGGTCAATTTAACATTATCAAAACACAAACAAACAAGAAATCAGAACAAGATTTAGATCTTAATTCAAGGTGGGTCTCATAGATAACAAGTTTCTTTCAACATAATCAATAACAAAATAATAAAATACAAAGCACAACAAGATGCATTGTCCACAACAAGTTGGCAACTTCCAATGAAGAAAACACCTCAACGGCCCATGTCCACATATACTTGAAGGTTCATTAATTGGCCAAACGTAACTATTAAACATGACAGAAAGCACAGGCCCAGGCAGTCACGATTCACATAATCAGTCAAATTTTCATGAATTATTGATTACTGAACAAAAATTGCATCCCAACTCTTGATTAAAAACAAAGGAACTACTTAATCAAAATTCCTAAATCAATTGAAAGCAAGCACGCCTCCTACTGATGAGGCATTCGGCGAAGGCAAACAGCATACCCACATTGGTGAACATTGCAACTCAACTACCAATTTCGTACCATCAAAGTTAGAAAACTAGAGTAGTGCACTTTAACACAAAATACAGAAGCCACAATGATCAATACAAACATAAGGGGAAAAAGAATGAGAAAATATAAAAATTTAGAAGTTTCCAGCATATACAGAAACTAGTTACCTCAAATGTTGCTGGGGTACATGAATACTCTGACCCTGTCACCCTACAGACAAGTAAAAAACAAGAACTTGTTAAACCCACGATAGGCAAGAGGCCCGCCGCAAACACATAAGTTAGTGTTATATTTTATATACCATGGACTTCGGGGGGAGATTGGACTTGAACTTCGCTCTAACGACGCCACTGTTACCATGAGGTCTTGCTACTTTGCCCCAAATGCAACGATAATGGGATCCATTCTTCTTCACTTTAGCTTTGTAAATATATGCCAATCGTTTCCCTTGGTACCAAGAAACCTCATCCTTAGAATTAACACCCTCGATCTGGAGTAAAGAAGTGTTTGGGTACTGGTTCGACTTCGACCTAAGCACCACACCAATCATCTTTAGCTTTCGAACAAATGACAAACTAAATTGCTAAAACTCTATACAGATTCATATTCCAGTATTGTTCAAAGTCGAATGAATTAATAGAGTTAATATACAGTAATGCTTAATTACCTCTTGTAGCCGAGAATTGTTCCCCTGGTGTAGAGTCTGATTCCAACAAGAACCAAAAGCGGAAGAACGATGAAACAATGTTAGGGTTTGAATCATTGAAAATGAACTAGAAGAATCGATTTTTAAGGTTTAGATAACAGACCTTACTCTCTCTCCTTGCCTTCCCTTCACCATCTTCGGCGGGTTTCTGCTTCAGCTATGGAGTGTTTGACGGCCGATGAGGTCTAAAACCTAATTCTCCAGACTTATAAGTGTCTTTATGTGGGCTTTATATTTAGGCTTTGTATTGGGCTTTGAGCCTCTAGCTCGGCCCATCCATATTGCCCGTTCTTTTGAGTTTTCTGCTTATTTTGTAAATTTTTTTGATAGGGTTAACAACATAAATTTACATTCATTCGTGGATATCTTGACCTTAGTTCTGAAATTCAGATTTAAAAATTGCAAATTTAAAATTTTATGGACATTTTTTTTTTTTGAAAAATGGAAACCAAAAAATGTGATCTTTTTCGAAAAAAGTAAAGATTTAGTCTTTATAATTTATATTTTATAGGATGATGTAATCCTTATTAAGACGTAATACTTCTTTTACACGTGTGAATTGATAAGCTAATCATAATCAATCCTTTTTTTTATAAAGTATAAGTCGTTAAATAATAAAACTCAATATTTTGACAATTTGATTTATATTTGTGTGTATATATTTTGAAGAGGAACACGTATGCATAAAAAAATCAAATAAAATTAACATCTTTTATGAAAGACTAAAAAGACAATTTAGAGGAATCCCGAGAACAAAAAATGACGTGAACTAAACAATGGGGCAATATTGCACGTGTTAGCTTTTTTTCCCCTTAATTATCTCAAATTAATTAATTTTAATCAATCAATCAATCAATGTTTTCATGATAACAAACCTGATTTTATTTATATACAATTCTAGTATTTTGGTGAGTCTATTGTGTAGAGCTCGGAATCATGAATTCAACGCAATTTGAATTGCTCAAATCGAAGATCAAACCAAGAAGTTAGCGACATATTGGATTCAATTAGTGAGATTGAGCAAATAGAGGAGGAACACATGGTTGCTTATTTAGATTGGTTTTAAAAAGAAAATGAATTTAATATTATTTTAAAAAGAAAATGAATTTAATATTATTTTATGTTTCTAACCAAATTGATTTTAGATTTCAACATCACTCCCCATTTAAAAATATATTCCTCTCAAATTAACACACACATTTTTTAAACAACATTACATATTATTTTTCAATCCTCTCCAAAAAATTCAAAACTTTCATCGTTGCTCTCTCCAAAACTTATCGAGAGAGTTATATTGTATTGTTGGGATTGATTTATTGAGAACAATTTTGTAAATCTACTCTTTGAGAGAGTTCTTCTCATATTGTTCATCATTTCAAATATTTAGTGAAGAGTTGCTCTTAATCCCTAAAAAGAGTAATTTCTGATGGTCTGATCGTAATATGGAAAAACGATTGAGTTTGCTCTTGAACACGTAAAAGAGAAGTGTAACGGCTGTCTCTAATCCATGAAAAAAGTCGGTTCGAAATTTTAGTGACATACCCAAGATTAGCTTGAAAAGTGTATGTAAACCGATTGTGCCAAACCACTATAAAATTAACAATGTTAAATTTTCTATCTCTCTTCTATTTAGTTTTGCAATTAATTTGTTAGTATATTTCACTGCATAAAATTAATTGCTACAATTTGTATTTGAATTTGTTTATGTCATTTATAAGTCATTGTGATGTGAATTCATTTGTATGAATTTCTAGTCTAAATCACTTGTTAGCAAAAAGTTATTAATTTGTTTAATTGAGACCACTTAAAAAATATTTCATTAATTTGTAAAAACTTTATTCACCCTCTAGAGTTGCCATACTGAAGGTACAACACGATCCATATCAGAAAGCAAATGAAACATAAAGGAAAGATTATTGGCACAATCACAATGTATCGACTGCTATATTCTTAACCTAGTTAAGTCAGTTGCCCTTGAATTAAGAGCTTGACAACCTCCATAAGAGTTTGATTTGACAAAAAAATCACAATCTCCATGAGAAATGTAGCTTCAAGTGCTTCGACCAGTCATTTTACCTTTTACAACGTGACACTCGTATCTATACAAAAAAAAAAATTAGTCACACACCAATTGCACGTCACTACCTAACTCTTTTCTCTTTCCAAGAAAGAGTAGAATATCAAACTTTGGCTTTTATTCCTGAAGCTACCTATATTAGTCATGTCGATGTGATAATTCGTTTGATTCACACATGTTGTAGCGGTGAATTTGAAAATGTTGATGATATTAATATATATATATATATTGACATCAATGTTATATTAATTATTGATTTCCAATGCTCCTAAAAAATGATGTCAAACTCATCAATTTGTGGCATGTCAAATTTTAATTCATCAATTTGCATTGATACTTCAACTTTTGTTTTTCTTTTAATCATTGTAGATTCAAATATAAAAATTAATTATCTACACATTTAAAACCCTAAACATTTTAGAAATTTAATATATATACTTATGCAACAAAAGATTAAAAAAATTAAGTAACCTAAATGAATCCATTGATTTTGTTTGATTTTTTGCTACAATAGACCTCTTGATTTGTATTAGAAGAAAACAAAAAAAGAAAAAAAAATTTGGTCCAGATGAGGTTTTATTGAAAAACTTAATCAAAACTGAAACAAATTGAGGGCATATATATTCTCTTAAAACTAAATTATAGCATTAGACATTTTTAAGTATTTTAACAAGATGTCTACAAAAAAGTTCAATTAGTATGGAGCATGAAGGTTCTTATGTCCAATTTCAATCCATAAAGAAAATAGACTCAATTTTAATTAACAAAGACTATCGATTCAAAACAAAAACGAAAATAAAAATAAAAATTTGGAAGAAAACGATAGAATTCATAAAACTGAGAACCAAACTGATAATAAATCGGTTATTTACGTTAGCTTTGGAAGCGTTGTAGTCATCAGTGATGACCAATTTAGGGAGTTCTGGCACGGATTGGTGAACAGTGGGAAGCGGTTTCTGTGGGTTGTGCGGCCCAATTCGGTGGCCAAAATAGGTGGGGTTCCGGCGGAGTTGGAGCAGGAGACAAAGGAAAGAGGGTATATAGTGGAATGGGCGCCGCAAGAGGAAGTGTTGGCCCATAGAGCCATTGGAGCGTTCTTGACTCACAGTGGATGGAATTCAACCTTAGAGAGCATAGTTGCCGGCGTGCCGATGATCTGTTGGCCTCAATTTGCGGATCAGCAAACGAACAGCCGATACGTGAGTGACGTTTGGAAGATCGGGTTGGATATGAAGGATGTTTGCAATAGAGAAACAGTGGCGAAGATGGTGAATGATGTAATGGAAAGTAGGAGAAATGAATTGATGGGTTCCGTTAATGAAATTGCAAAATTGGCGATGACAAGTGTGGAGGAAGGTGGATCGTCTTATTGTGATTTGGAAAGGATGATTAACGATATTCGAATGCTTTGTCAACGACAGACATAGAGAGACCATTGATTAACACTTCATTCCTGTGTATGTTTAAGCTTATAAATATATCGATAATTAGGTATGAAAACATAATTATTGAAGAAGATGATTTGCTTTTATTATATTAGTAGGAGAAAGTAGAAACCAAAGTGAAATTTAAACCACAAGAGATTTACAGAACATGATCATATGGTAAACAGACATTGAGAGAAACATTAGTAGAACTTCAACCAGAGATTTCAATGGATTTGATTTCAGGCTTCTTCTCTTCCACTTTAGGCACTGTCACCGTGAGAACTCCATTCTCAATACTGGCTTTGACCTCATCAACTTTGGCATTCTCAGGCAGCCTGAATCTCCTCATGAACTTTCCACTGCTTCGTTCAATCCTATGCCATTTGTCGTTCTTCTCTTCCTGTTCTTTGCTTCTCTCTCCACTGATCTGCAGAACTCTGCCTTCTTCAACCTCAACTTTGACTTCCTGTTTGTTGATCCCAGGGAGATCGGCTGTGAAGATGTGGGCTTGTGGGGTCTCCTTCCAGTCGATGCGAGTGTTGGCAAAAGCAGAGGTTTCACGAGCAGAGGAAGGAACGTTAGCCAGTGAATCAAAGCCTTGGAATGGATCCCAGACGTCTAATGAAAAGGGATCGAAGACGTTGCTCCGGCGACCACCGAAGAAGCTCGGAATGAGTGACATGGTGTTGTTTGATTGGTAGAAAGCTTGTGAAAAGAGTGGGAAAATGTGAATATTAGGGTTTGTTGATTGGTGCTGATGGGGCCAAGTGAGGGAGGGGTGAAGGGTTTAAATAGGATGTGATACAGAATTTGAGATAATTCGGGACTTTTCTCGTGTTTTCATTTTCCACTTTATTTAGTTTAGAAAAATTCCACAATATTCTCAAATCTTCTGGAACATTCATCCAAAATTGAATTAAATTTAAAATCTCAGTTTTGGAAAAATTACCCCTTAATTAGATTTAATAATTTTCACAACTAATCTTACATACTGAATTAATAATTTACATCCCCATAAAAAGGCTTAAATAATAATAAGAATATTTACACTTTCATTTTATTTTTTTTAAAAAAAATAATTTTTAATTTCATTTTTATATAGGAAAGAGATGGAGAAGTATCATTTCTTAGGTGGAATAAATTGAGTAATAAAATAAGTCCTCCAAATGAGATATTTGTGTACAGAATGGGTCTATTATCAATGGAGAAAGTGGTAGAACCTTATAGAATATGAATGAGAAAGAAGCAAATAGAAGAAACTAGAAAACCCACCAAAAGCTTTTCTCATCTTTCTGTTGCTTCCTATTTAAATCCCCTCAACCCCACAAACAAATGGATCATCATTCACAAAACCATCTAACATCATAATATACTCTCATCTATCCATCATCTTCCAATCCAACAACCATGGCTCTCATTCCAACCATCTTTGGTGGTCGCCGGAGCAACGTCTTCGACCCCTTTTCATTGGACATTTGGGATCCCTTCGAAGGCTTCCCCTTTTCTAA
>JBBPDJ010000002.1:6308795-6339360 GCA_037974625.1 Cucumis cinereus | reverse complement strand
AATTTTGACCGTTTGATTGAAGATATTAGAATGTTGAGTCCACAAAAGATACCCAATAACAACTAGAATTCGTGTTTCTGAAAACGTATTTGACCAATTTGTCACAAATTTGGGACTCTTTTTTGTTGTTGCATAGTTATTTCGTACTTTAAAACTCAAATCCATATTGGTTACACTTTATTTACATCGTTAGTCTTTTAAGTTGATAAAAATGATCATTAGCGAGTCCAGAAATTTCACAAAGAATTTAGGGTTTGAGTTGTCGGAAAAGTTTGAGTTGAGAGTATTTGGGTAAGAGTGTTTTAATAATAGAGTATTTTGAATTTTAGAATAATTGTAATTAGAAGGTGAAAAGTTTATTAAGAATAGGAACATTTTTTACGATTTCTGTATTTTATTTTATTTTTCGATTATGCCATATTTATAATTATAGTTTTATTTACTATTTATCTAAAGTAAACATTTGCTATTTATCTTGTCACATCTTTTTTTATAATATTGTTAGCGTTTTGGGAAATAATAGAAAATGGCAAATTTTTGCCAATCATTTGTATTTATGGCCAAATTAAAAAATAATAAGGTTTTTGTGGAAACGTGTGTTATAAAAGTGATTTTTCCGTTAGTGAATTCCAAAACTACCCCTCATCACTATTATTCTTAGCCATTGATATTGTATAACAGTATTCCTAATTTTTCTCACTTAAATTTCAGATTTTAGTATATCTTTCTGGCTTATTTAAATTTTTTATCTTTTTGGTTTAGTTATTTATATACGTATATATAAATTGCCATTTTGATTTTAGTAGCTTCGTTTCTACAAAGCTAATCAATAATAAATTACAAGATTGGTAGAAGGTTATTTTCAAAGAACGAGATCTATGTCGGTGCAATTTCATCATTTCTAAGAGTTAAATTACGGCTAAAGAATATGTTTCAAAGAAGTCAAAGACATTCCTTTAAGTAAAGTAATTATCAATTATTTTTCTATTTTGAGTTGAGCTAATGGCACATGAAGTTGATAATATAAGGGTAGTTTCAACAATTTTTTTCTATTAACTTTTGTATTATCTTTTATTCTCATAGTATTCTTCTATTTATGAAAAAGTAAAATTGAGGTGAAACCATGGTTAAGTTCAAGATGCACGTTAAATTTAAAGATTCTTTCAATGTCTATAATTCATAATTTTAATCCCATAATTGAAGCTATTTTCTTTCATTATTGGATTTTTTAAACTATTTTCCTATATTTTCAGGATTATTTTGATTTTGGATTAAAAGAATTATTTTCTGTCTTTTACTAATTAATTTTAAGATATTTTCCTCTTTTGCTGATTAATATTTTTTATTTATAAAATTCAGTTTGCTATTTTTATTATTTTGAAACTTTTTTATTGCTATTTATCTCGTCATTTCCGTGTTTTTGTTCGTGGTATGAATCTTGATGGAAGAAAGCCCAAACGGAAAGGCCCAAGACAATGGTCTGACTACCATCCCATCAATCAACTGCCTGCCTCCAATTAAGAGTCCAAATAGTTCCAGAAGATAGTAGAAGCTCGTGGAATCATCTTCTTCCCCAACAAGAAATTCTTTTTCTGGAAATGTCTAAACTATGCTGTGTTCCCTCCTATTTAAATGTTTCATCCTTCCAAATTGGAAGATATCCTCAGCAGCAAACAATACCACCATTTCGAGCAACTCTATATCTAACAAAATACATTTCTTTTCTCTGTTCTTTCTCTCATTCTTAACAAATATCCACTTCAACCACCATGTCTCTGATTCCAAGCATTTTCGGTGGTCGCCGGAGCAACGTCTTCGATCCCTTTTCATTGGACATTTGGGATCCCTTCGAAGGTTTCCCATTTTCAAATTCATTGGCCAATGTACCCTCCTCTGCTCGTGAAACCTCTGCTTTTGCCAACACTCACATTGATTGGAAAGAAACCCCACAAGCCCACATCTTCAAGGCGGATCTTCCCGGAATCAAGAAGGAAGAAGTCAAAGTAGAGGTGGAAGAAGGTAGAGTTTTGCAAATCAGTGGAGAGAGGAGCAAAGAGCAGGAGGAAAAGAAAGATAAATGGCATAGGATTGAACGGAGCAGTGGGAAGTTCATGAGGAGGTTCAGGCTGCCTGAGAATGCTAAAGTTGAGGAGGTGAAGGCCCACATGGAGAATGGAGTGCTGACAGTGACAGTTCCGAAAATGGAAGAGAAGAAGCCTGAGATCAAGTCCATTGACATTTCTGGTTAAAGTTGAAGTTCTAACGTTTGTGTGTAGGTTCTGTTTGGGTTGATGTGTTGACCTTTGAGTTAAGACTTTAAAATGTATTTTGTGAGTTTTTGAGTGTCGAAACAGTTTGGTCCTTTTCTTTTTTGTATTACATTATTGTGGGAATAAATTCAATAAAATAAACTTTGATGGCGTAGCATAGTGCTTAATTTATTTGAATTATATATATTTCTTCAATTAGAGAATGAAGTTATGGAGTGTTTCATCTACTAGAATAAAGAAAATCATCAACACTTGCAGCCTAATCAACATCAAATAATGTTGTAAGATTAAGTTTGTGAGTAGGTTAGAGTAATAAACCAAAATCAGAGTGCCTTTAAAATATGATCTCAGAATATGTTTGACTGCAAGCCAATGGCAGTTGGAACTTCTAAACACTGGCTAAGCTTGTCTACAATTCAAGCAATGTCTGCTAGAGCATTGGTTACATATGGTAAGGCACCAATTGTACTTCGACAAGGCAAATGATGTATGAGATTCTGTGATCCTGTATTGATAACAACTTCCTAATGAATGCTAGAGATGGACAATGTGTTAGAAATCACTTCTAATCTTAAGCTCATAAGCAAAAAAGATGAGACTTTTGTTTCAAATTAAAAAGTTTACCTATGTTTAGAGGGTATAAATATCAAGGCATGTTAGATATGAGATTTAGGTCTGTTGGTGATGATAGCATAACCTTGTCACCACACATACTATCTCCACCGTCCATTTGGTCTTAGTTTGGGTTACCGTGTTTGTGCGGAAAAAATTAACTTTTTATTACTTATCAGTTAAATTTTGTGTAACTATTATTAAAAATTAAATGTTTTGATATTAAATCATTTTACTATTTTTATATTCGAAAATTCTATGTTATGAGCTTTTCTTCTCTAGATTCTATTCATTGTTTCGACGAGCTTTTTCTTTGCAAAATTCACATTTGATGAGAAAATAATACACACAAGGTTGCATGGCAAACACATAAAAAAAATGAGAATCACAATAGTCCAACACATTAAGTTAGAGATTCGACAACGTCATACTAGAAGGAACGTCCCTACTACTTAAAAAGTGATACATATGACTAACATAAGCATAAAAGTAAATCGATCCCATTGAGGCATAAGAATGTGTCAGATCTCGTTTTATATTTTCCTTTTAAAAACCACCACTTTTAAACATATATTGGATAAATTATTTTTTTCAATGTGAAAATTGTAGGGGTGCGTTTTGAAGTGATTTTGAGATAATCAAAATTAATTTTTCTCTTGTAAAAATTACTTTTCCTTCAAATGATGATGTTTGTCATGAACTAAAATTGATTTTAGAAAAAAAGAATATAAAAATCATTTCAAATTGATTTTGGAGAAATTAGGTAATGTGTTATTTTTGTTAGATGAATACCGATCATTTTTATGTAAAATATTGATTTACTAATTGTATAATTCTAAATAAAGTTTTTGAACCAAAAACAAAAATGAATGTAAACATATGAAAATTGGTTTTAAGAGTTTGGTATAAAAATCAATTTTACAAAATCATATGTAGCGTAGACCATCTTTTTGTAAAATCAATATACTCTTCAAAATTTGAAAGAAACGGAGAAAGAGAGGAAAAAAAAAAAGAGTAGAACTAAGTTATGTTGTTGAATGATAAGTAGGGTCTACAACACCTCAAAACCTGCTAAAATTGAGATGAGTGATTGTGTTGTTTCTTAATCCTCAAAGAAGCAATATTGGTATTGGTCATTAGCCCATACTGCTACAAAGATTAGTTGGATTCAATCGCTTTGGTCTCACATCAATCAACCATGTAACAAACAGTAGAACTATTGTATTGTTTTTGGTAAAAATATATAATTGTATTATTATTACTTGTTTATTACGAGACATATACAAAGCTTAATATACACAAATTAGGCTATAAAAATAAGGAAAGTATCCTAAATATAATCTCCTAAATAAATACAAGATTACCCAAATAATTCTTTTCTATAAATAACACCCTCCCTCAAACTCAAGATGGTAGAGTTGAAACCAAATTGAGTTTGCTAACTAACTGAGTGAATCGAGGAGAAGGAAGAGCTTTGGTGAAGATGTCAGCTGGTTGATCTGATGTGGAGATAGACTATAGATGGAGAGTGTTGCTCTGAAGATGATGGCGAACAAAGTGACAGTCATTCTCAATATGTTTTGTGCGTTCATGAAATACATCATTGTGAGCAATCTGAATGGCACTGCGATTATCACAGTGAAGAATAGTGGATGATTGTTGTGGAGCACCCATATCAGTAAGAAGCCATCGAAGCCATAGCAATTCTGAAGTTGCATCAGCCAATGCACGATATTCTGACTCTGTGCTGGAACGTGATACAACAGTTTGCTTCTTACTTCGCCAGGAGATGAGAGAATCCCCTAGGTAGAAACAATAACCAGTAATGGATCGTCGATCAGTAGGATCGCCTGCCCAATCAGCATCAGAGTATCCAGAGAGAATCAAAGATGATCGTGATGAGAAATGTAATCCATGACCCAGAGTGCCTTTAACATATCTTAAAATACGAAGTACAACTGTGAAGTGAATAGTACGGGGTGCAGCCATGAATTGACTAACAGTATGAACTACATAGGCAATATCGGGGCGAGTCACAGTTAAGTAAATTAAACTCCCAACAAGTTGCCGATATAAGGTGGGATCCTCGAGAGGAGTGCCGTCAAAAGGAGTCAAACGCACATTTGGATCAAGCGGTGTTGAGGATGTGACAGAATCAGTGATCCCTGATTTAGCTAGGAGATCAGATGCATATTTTGTTTGAGACAAGTAGTATCCATCAGACGAGGATGAGACTTCAAGACCAAGAAAATAACTGAGAGGTCCTAAATCTTTCATCTCAAAATGTTTGCCTAGGTAACATTGCAATTCAGATATGGCTTGAGGATCATCACCTATAATAATCATATCATCAACATATAAGAGTAGGAGAACAATACCATGAGAGGTTTGTCGAGTGAATAGCGCAGAATCGTGAGGGCTGGAGGTAAACCCAAGTTGGGTGATGGTGGAGCTGAACGTTGCAAACCAGGCTCGTGGAGCTTGTTTTAGGCCATAAAGAGCACGACGAAGAAGACAGACTTTCTGAGGTGGTGGATTAGTGCCAGGTGGTGGTTTCATATATACTTCTTCAGATAGAGTACCATTGAGAAAAGCATTTTTAACATCCATTTGAAGAAGTGGCCACTGTTTGGCAGCTGCTATGGCTAATAGACTGCGAACAGAAGTCATTCGGGCAACTGGAGCAAATGTCTTTTCATAATCAATGCCATATTCTTGAGAATATCCTTTAGCCATCAGTCGGGCTTTATAACGTTCAATAGATCCATCAGAGTGAGTTTTAATTTTATAAATCCACTTACAGCCAATGGGTTTCTTTCCAGGAGGTAAGTCGACATAATCCCAAGTGTGAGTCTTTGCTAAGGCTTGAAGTTCCTCATTCATTGCTTGCTGCCACAAAGGGTCAGTACTGGCCTCCTTATAAGAGGTAGGCTCAATTAAAGACATAATAGTTGAAAAACAATGGTAGTCTTTGAGATGAGAAGGAATTGTTCTTACCCGAGTGGAATGACGAGTAGGTGCAGATTCAGGTTCAGCACAAGAGACAGATGGTGGTTCTGGAAGTTCAGATAGCTGAGAAGATTGAGTGAGCTCGGTGACAGGTAGAGGATGAGGTACAGGGTCATGTGGAATGTCGTTTGTGGAGAATAAATCAGTGAAAGGATCAGTGAAGAATGGAGGAGAGCTAGAGAGAGATGTATGAAATGAGGAAAGACTAGAAAACATACGATGTTCCCAAAAAGTGACATGGCGAGATATACGTAATCGTTGAGAGATTGGATCCGAACAAGGAAAACCTTTATGTTCGGTACCATATCCCAAGAAACAACATAGACGAGCACGAGGTTCAAGTTTGGTATGTTCATGAGGATGTAATAACACAAAACATGCACAACCAAAGACTTTAAGATTGGAGTAAGAAGGGACAGTATCATAAAGTCGTTCAAAGGGGGAGACGTTGTGAATGACTGGTGATGGAAGGCGGTTGATGACATAAACGGAGGTTAGGGCAGCTTCACCCCAAAATTTTTTGGGACAGGAAGCAGAGAGAAGTTGATCACGGACAGAATCCAATATATGACGGTGTTTTCGTTCAGCTCGACCATTTTGCTGGGAAGTATAAGGGCATGAGCGTTGAACTAGTGTGCCCTTTAGGGAAAGAAAGGAAAGAAGACAAGAGTCCTTGTATTCCATTGCATTATCTGTGCGAAGAATTTTAATGGTGCGAGAGAATTGAGTGTGAACCATATTCGCAAAATCAATGTAAATTTGAGATAAAGAAGACCGATGTTTAAGAAAATAAATCCAAGTAAAACGAGAATAATCATCAATAAATAAGACAAAATATCGGTATCCATTGACAGTGGGAGAGGGGGAAGGTCCCCAAATGTCAGAATGAACCAGACCAAAAGGTGTATCACATAATGATGTAGAAGCAGTAAATGACAAAGCAGGTTGTTTTGCAAGTTTACAATTCACACAATCAAAATGACTAAACTTGGAAACATTGTCAAGATTACCAGTAGAGACTAAATTACGGAGTTTATCAGAAGAAGCATGACCAAGACGAATGTGCCACTGATATAAGGTATGATCAGTGACTGAAGCTGAGATAGATGGAGGCAGGGAGTGTTGGAGAGATGTGAGCTCAAATAATCTTCCCACTTTTCGCCCCGTACCAATCACATGTCTCGTCTGCGGATCCTGAACCTGACAACCATGAGAAGAGAAAGTAATTGTAAGTCCAAGATCACATAATTGACCAACAGAGACTAGGTTGAAGGATAAATTGGGAACATGATATGTGTGGGAGAGATTTATGGTGGGTGTATTAACAGAGCCAATGTGAGAGACAGACATGTGATTTCCATCAGCAGAGTGGATTGATGGAAAAGATTGAACAGGAATAGGGGAAGATAATAATGAAATGTCAGAAGTCATATGGTTGCAACAAGCGGAGTCAAGGAGCCATGAATTACCTGGAGTGACAGCAAGGGCAGTAGAGTTGGAAGAGATCACCTGTTTCAGTAAATCATGAAGATCACTTAACTGAAAGTTCGGGGGGGGGGGGGTAGTGATATCAGATGGAGTAGCAGCAGCAACAACAGACGAGGAACCCGAATTAGGAGAGAACTTGGCTTTATGTGTGTGATTAGGAGGACGAGGTGGGCGAGTAGGACAATTATCTAGGTCGAGGATGAATCTTCTTTCTTGTGACAGTACCTGCACTCAATGGTTGGACAGTTAGGCAATTTATGACCATACAATTTACAATATTTGCAGAAAGAAGATTCATTGCCAGGTCGAGGATGAGCGGTTGCAAGTGCAACGTCGGATGTCAGGGGAGAGACAAGGCCAAGTCTTTTCTCTTCAAACAAAATTTCCTGAATAGCAGCATCTAAAGATGGTAAAGGGTTGCGATGTAACAGAGCAGCACGGACTGAGTCATACTCAGGACGGAGTCCCATGAGGACTTTAATGAGGCGTAGATGATCTGGACTAATTTTTGCTTGATCTAACTGAGTCCAAATAGGCTGGAGATTAGCAAGATATTCATTCACAGATTGTCTGATTTCCTGGTTGAGACTAACAAGTCGAGTGTGTAATTGATAATAGTGAGCAAGACCAATAGACTGAAAACGTACAAACAGAAAATCCCAAATTTCTTTTGCAGTATCAAAAGCATCAAATTGAGTATGAATAGCCGGAATAGAAGTGTTACCCAACCAAGTGATGATTTGATGATTTTTGATATCCCAATCTTCAAGTCGTTCAATATACTTGGTATCTTCCTCTGTAATAGTTTTTCCATCATCAGTAATGTTTTTGACGGGTTTAGTTATATCTCCACTGACAATACGCCATAATTTTCGTCCAATAAAAAAACTCCTCATTTGATGAGCCCAGGTGATATAGTTTGTGCCATCGAGTATAGTGCACGGGATATATGGCTTCTTTCCATCAAATAAAGAATAAAGAATGGATTGCAGATTGGATCTGTGGAAGACTGGTTGTGGTCGGAGGACAGTTTGGGCGACAGAAAAATCTGAGGCTGAGCTGGTGTGACACGAGCAGAACCTGGGGAACCTCGAAATGTTGGCGGAGCAAGATGCGGATGGGCAGGACTGCGTGGATCTGTAGTGGGCGGCGGAAATCAGACTGATTTTTTTTTTTTTTTTTTTTGTGGGTTGTTGACGGGCGACTGGATCTGAAGCAGGCGTCAAGGCAGGCGACAAGAGGCGGATATGCGAGATCTGAGGCGGGTTGATTCGAGGCAGTTAGCGGGATGTATGCGAGAGGTATGCGGCGACTGGATCTGCGGGAGGTATGAGGCGGTTGATTTCAGGCGGGCGGCGGGTGACCTGCGGTGATTTGATACCATGCGGACAGGCGGCGGTTTGATACCAGGCGGGCAGACGGCAGTTTGATACCAGGCGGACAGGCGGCGGGTGATCTGGGGCGGCTGGATCCGAACTGAAGTTGAAGGTCTGGACAGGAGGGAAACGACAGTCTTGGTCTGATGGGCGGCGACGGCGTAAGTTAGCGTGAAACCCTAATGGGCTCTAAAACTCTTTTATAGTGTATATTAAGCTTTGTATATGTCTCATAATAAATAGGAGATTACCCAAATAACTCTTTTCTATAAATGACAATAACATATTGTATGGTGTGTTAACCTGAACAACTACTAATCCGATTTTACATTCACCCAGCAAGCATATTGAGATGTTCATTTCTTTGGTAATGAATTAACAAAGCCTTTCAGTGAACTTGACACTGTCTTGTGTGATGTGTCTTGTATGTTTCCATCACCCTCTGGTTTTAGGGACTCTAAAACTATCTCACATGGCTCTCTTCAGTTTACAATGTTCCACTACACCATGTCATTTCTTTTTATTTAACTCTATTTTTAATTACTAAATTGTAGCAGCTAAACAACTCTTGCTTAATTTTAGTTTATTTTATGGTGCAAATGTGAAATACTATACATTCTCTGTTTTCTATTTTTAGACTCATCTACTCAATAAACCACCATACATATTAACATTACATATACCTTCAAAATACTTCTCTTTCTTGTGGCAACAAAGTGTAACATATTCATCTTTCCATTTCATTTATGACGAAATTACCTTGATAACATATCATACACAAACATAAAACCAACTTTCTTCAATCTCGAAATTAAAAAGCCCAACTTTGAGGATTCATAATTCATACAAACTCATCCCAACTGGGGAAGAACTATTATTATTAACGTTTAGCCAGAGATATCAATTGATTTGATCTCAGGCTTCTTCTCTCCCACTTTAGGCACTGTCACAGTCAGAACTCCATTCTCCATGCTGGCCTTCACCTCCTCAACTTTAGCATTCTCAGGAAGCCTGAATCTCCTCATGAACTTCCCACTGCTCCGTTCAATTCTATGCCATTTCTCATTCTTCTCTTCCTGCTCCTTGCTCCTCTCTCCACTGATTTGCAAAACTCTGCCTTCATCTACTTCAACTTTAACTTCTTCCTTTTTGATACCAGGAAGATCCGCCTTGAAGATGTGAGCTTCTGGGGTTTCCTTCCAGTCGATACGAGTGTTGGCAAAAGCAGAGGTTTCAGGAGCAGATGAGGAGGGGACATTGGCCAATGAATTTGAAAATGGGAAGCCTTCAAATGGGTCCCAAACGTCCAATGAAAATGGGTCGAAGACGTTGCTCCGGCGGCCACCGAAAATGCTTGGAATGAGCGACATTGTTGTTTGAATTAGGATTGGTGAAAGTGATGGATTTTAAAGATAGAATTGGTGAATTAGTTTGGTTGTTTCTCGATGATCTGTCACCGTTGGGTTTCAGGGGATTTAAATAGGAAGTAGGAAGGTAAGAGAAGAGAGGAGTTGTTTGGTGGTTTTTCTACAACCTTCTGGATGGATTGGGAACAAGTCTCCATAACAATGGAAGCCCCAATCCATAAGATAAGTCTATTGGGCCCCAGACTTGTAACCTTCAAACTCACATACCATCAAATGTATATGTAAAAATGGGTTTAAAATTAATCATACATTGATTTTTAATGGTAATGGTACCTAGACCACACCTTTTTTCCTTCTTATTCATTTACATTATATTGTAATTATATTATCATATTCAAAATAGAAACTTCTATATTATATTATTGTTTTAATAAAAAGGAAGCATTTAAACCAAGATCATGAATAGCTTCTGTTTATTATTATTATTATTTTTTTGAAAATACAAAAAGATAATTTGAAAAATAAAAAGGAAGCATATATAAGTTCAAGTGTATGGTTCACTAAGACAATAAATTGGACATTCTTAGCCTAAATAAAATTAAAAAAGAAAAAGGAAAAAGAAAAAAAAAGTAAAGAATTATAGTGATATTGTGATAGTCAATAGTAGAGGTTGTCTCCCTACAAATGGCCTTCCAATGTCCATTTATCAACAACTCACTCATTATACCCATCTTCAACCACTTCTACACTATGCTCTTACTCCCACTCTTTCTTCTATTCTCTTACCATGCCTAAAGTCTTCAAATATAAGTGAACATAAATACAAAATAATAATAATAATAATAAACCAAAATCAAAATCAATCAGATCGGATTGAGGTCGCTCCATTCATTTGAAATTTATTTTTTTAAAAATAGTTGGTCGTTTAGTCTACAAAAGAAGATAAAAGCCTACCGACCAAACCATATATAACTATTGTAGATATTGTAGTTTTTTCGACTTATTTTTTATTTTATTTTATTTTAATTTAATCTTATTTTGTTTTATTTCATTTTGTTTATTTTGATAAATTTAATTTAAATATTTTTTATTTTAAAAAAAGAAATTTGATAAATAGAAAAGAAAAGAAAAAAAAAAAAACAAACCACCATATTTTTTTGCTCTCACTTATATTTTTTTTCTTCCTTAACTTTTCTCAACCACTCGCCCTTATATCTCCATCTTCCAAGGTATATATTTTTTTTCTTTTTTTTTTCTTATATATTTTTTAGAATTTATTATTTTCTTAAATACATGAAATTTATCATTCAAACACCGACAATGAAGATTCAAAACATCAAAGTTTGATATTATGATATTCTAGAGGTGTAGAAAATTATTTTGGAAATCCAAAATAAATTTTTATTTTTATTAATGGCTTTGATGTCACTCATGATTATTAGTTCATGCTTTATTTCTAAAATGTGAACCAGTAAACGAGACATAATAAAATTTTGTGGATCCTATTAATTTTTTATTGAATAAAAATAGATAAAATTTGGTAACCGTGACGGGTGTCGTAGGGTGCTAACATCTTTCCTATACATAAATGACTTCCGAACTCTTTAAATTTACGTAGACCAAAGTATTTTTTTAATTAGGTGACCAATCACGCCTTTATGATTGGTGGAGACTCCAAAACTATTTATTTTGAGTGACTCTTAAAAAAGGACGTCAGTTGCTCCGTGTCGCGATCACGTTGCGATAACTATAATATTTATTAATTATTTTTTTAACATTTATTATTTTTTATTGTTCTTTTAAAATCAAGAAGTAGTTGCAAATATATCAAAATAAGAAAAATAGCTAGGAAAGCTATTCTTTTGGACCTGATTTCATAACTTATATGATAGAAGGTGAGTCTCAAACTTTTCAAGAAGTTGTATAATCTCCAAATGCAACTTATATTGGAAGGAAACTATAAATAGTGAGCTAGAATTTATTTTACAAAACAATACCTGAATTACGTACTTGTTGAATTACCTCCTAATAGTAAACCAATTGGGATTACGTACTTGTTGAATTACCTCCTAAAAATAAGCTGAAATCTTTCATCAATAAGAATTTTAATTGGAATAATAGCTTTACAAATTTTTAAAATACAAAAAATGGATGTAAAAAACTACTTTTTTAAAATGGAGATTTAGGATAGAGAAATTATATGGAACAACCTAAAGAGTTTGTCATATTAAGGGACTATACAGTTTATAAATATGTCAAGTTTCTTTATGGGTTGAAACAAACACTTAAACAATAACATGAAAAGTTTGATTACACTGTTAACAAAGGTGAAAAACAACAGATTCTATTAACCAGGATATATATTGTTAGAACTGAAGCTAATAACTTAAAACATAACACAAGGAGCAACAATAGCAAGACACAAAGAACTTGATAACCTAGTACAGTGAATTCCACCTATGTCTGGATAATTGGATACCCAATTAAGAATAATGATTCACTATGTAATAAGAGTTTCACAAGTTTACAACTCATAAAATGATAAACTATCTTGCTCTAAATATAATTCAGTTTGCACAAAACGGATTTTAGGCTCCCCTAAAATCATACTAGTAAAATATCTGCATATCTCCAATCTACAGGCTCCCTTGAAAGAATACTTGAGATATGGGAATGATTAGGCTCTCTCTGACTCATGTAACTCTTGTCACCATTGTTCTTCACGATGTTAATAACTAAATATGCAACAGTGTACTCTACGGAGTTCTTCACATAAACTATCATCGAAAGTATTAAAGCTTGAACATCATACCTTCTTCTGTAACTCATTCTTCGGCAGTAAGTCTTTTTCTTTTTTCGATAGTTTCACACCCCTCAATGAGCAAAATGGTGAATATATATATATCTAAAACACATTTTAAGAGAATCAAATATTTTCAAACAAGATGCTAATATATCTCATCCACTTTTGGAAAAAGAATCAAATATCCTCAAATAAAATAATTAAAATAAGAAAACAAAATCTATGAGATAGATAATTTCTTTTCTAATCAACCAAATCTAACAAAATGAATTTGAAATAAATGAGTGTGATAAAACGTGTCTATGTTATAACCACCGATTAAAAGTGTGTCATTGTCTGTTTGTAGAAGTGAAATTTTATTAGGTTAAAAATGTGAAATCCAATTTTAATTACCTAGTGAAGTATTAATTGTGGCACCCCAGTTGAATGGAAATACAAGTGTAATTTAATTGGGTTAAAAATGTGAAATCCACATGGTAAGTCCAAGTTGGTAACTTTGAACTTTACTCTACTTTTCTAATTCATTTTTTTTTTATTCCAAAAGAAAAGGTATTTTTTGTTTAATTAATTATTTGATCATATATACTTTTTTTTTTTTTGAATTCTAGAAGGAAAGGTACAAATATGAAAGAAGCTTTTGTAATGAGGGGCAGAATGATGGGGAAATGGGGCCTCCCATGCTTCTGACTCACTTTGCTCCTCCCAAAGACATTATCATTTCCTCTCAAAAGAGGCAGACATACACCAAATTGGTCACACAACACTAAAAGGTATATGAAAAAAACATATTCAACCATTTGATTCACTTACCTCCTCAAATACCAAATTTTTAATTCACAATACATGTATCCAAACAATAATACATACGTGTATATATATGTATATATATATATATATATATATATACACACATCAACTTAGATATATATTTTCTCACAATAATACTAGTTGGGATATTTGCCACACCAACTACCAAGTATTTTCAATCAAATAATTGAGGTTTGAATCCAATATTAAACTTTCACATTTCTTTTATATTCGTCTTAATGCTTTATATATATATATATATAATATGTGATTAACATTTATATTAGTTACTCTCAAATTTCGATTTGCGTATTAGATGTTAGGATCAAGATGCATGTTTTTTTTTTATATCCCTAAGTGTTCATGTCCGTTTATGTATATATCAACTAATCTTATAAGATAACCTATTTTGATCCTACAATATTTGAATGTTAAAGAAATTTGTACATAAAGCTCAGGACAATTGTGATATGTAGCAAATTGTAAACCGTCCGTTAGTAAAATAGAAAAATGACAAAAAGATCTTTTATTATTTTCTTGTGGTTGTGGTTGGATAGTCTACAAGGAATGGGAGATGTTTCACATTTCGCAGTGGGACAGGTTGAAGAGAAATAAAAAGGAAAAAAAAAAAAAAAGGTTGATTTAGAAATTTAATTGATACAAATTATAAATTCACATTATAATTTATAAATGAAAAAGAAAAGTATAAATTGATAACACTAGAGTTTTATGAAATTATGCCTATAGTTTATAAGCCACATAAAACAATATAGTGGAATGGGTGTTTAGTTAAACAAAATACGGAAAAAAATCTTTTATTTTTCAATCAAAATCTTTTATGACATGATGATGAGTTTAATTAACATGACGATAGTTGATATGCACTTGATCTTTTCTTAAGATCGGAAATTCAGATCTATCATTAGTTATACAGTTATATTATCTAAACAAAAATAAATAAATAAACTTATGTCATGTGTCAAGTTGAACATTATTAATGAAAAATAATTGGTAGATGTTTCTTGGCTTTGAAGTTGGAGGTTCAAAGTTATGATGACCCACACATTATTCCTACTACCAGAGAAATCCTTGTGAAGATTATTAAGCAACCTTAGGGAGAGGGGATAATGTGATAATTAGATGAGACATTACATTAATGGCATAAAACAAACTTCTCCCAATGAAGGATTAAATTTTATGATAAGGTTTAAATTTAACAAAGCCTTCATATACATAATAAATAAATAAATAATAATAAATAAGATATATGAAAATAGAAATACAAAATCAGATTTTTTGGGTTTTGGTTTGGCTGTTTTTATGTATCCTTGAAACTTTGTGTTATTTTAATAGGTGAGACATTCTTTTTCAATTTATTGCTCATATTTCATGTGGGAGGACAAAATTAATTATGGCACTACTAAATTACTAACTTTCTAAGTGTCCCAAAAACTATTTAATTTCCTTTTAATCCTTGGACCAAACAAAACCATCTATCCCCACTGTTTCTATGAATGTATTGAAAGATTTATGGCAAACTAGATTCAAATATATAAATTCAAATAAAAAAAAATTGAAATAATATTGAATGCTATGCTTCTAGATATGGAGTATGTTGAGAGTGCTAAGAATATGTCGATCTAGTTGAAATGTCTTAGTGTGCACCTATACTGATCCCTTCATCTATTATTTTGTTGAAAAAGGAAAAGAGATACGCGTTTACCAATTTGATATAATGGATACACTTCCTCCATAAATGTGGCACATGTATAGTAAATTATTGAAGAGATAATGTATAGAGAAGAAGAGAACAGTAAAAGGGTGGGGTGAGCATGTGATTAAAGGGATTAAATAGGGAAGAGAAGAGAGCATATATGAAATATGAGAGAGTTGAGGGGTCATGTTGTTTTAAAACAAGAGATCAAAACACCCTTTTGATATTTTCTTAGATATATTACAAAACAGAATAATATAGTTTGCTTAAAAGGACTGTTTTCAAGGGCTCCCCATCACATGTTTATGGTATAGGATTCCCTTTATTTTTGCCTTTAAAGACAAGACAACAAAGCCATGGCACCTTAATTATTAAAAATAAATAAATAAAATTCATTATCTTTTTAGTTTCTTTGACTAATTTATGTATAACATGATCATGAGAATAATGGGTAATTAATAATCCATTTTTCCCTTAAATTTTTTTACTTTTCTGGAAGCTTTTAATTATCAAAATCTTCTAAAATATAGGTCAAAAGATTCAATAAACTTAAATTAACCTTATAGATGTAAAAGGAGAATAAAAAAAAGGGGACTTGAAATTATTAGTAATTGTAAAAAGAAAAATGAAAAATATGAAAAAAGACAGACAAGATTAGGTTTAATCTGTTCTCATGTTTTTCAACCAATGTTTCATCTACAAAATTGTACTCAATTACCATCCTTCCACTATGTTGTCTGCTAATGATGGTTCATCAATACCAATTTTAAAATAATAATAATAATTAAAAAAAAAAAAGATAGCATTTATGCTCCTTTTTTACTTTCATTCTCCAAAAAAAAAAAAAAAAGAAAAAGAAACTTTGTTTTTTGTTATTGATATTATTTGATGAAAAATTTAACATTTTTTTAAAGACAGTTAGAATCAATAAATTTGAACTGAAACTGATATCAGATGGGTTTATATATATATATATATATATATAGCAAACTTGAGAAACAACACTTTTGACTTTGTTTCTTTTGAATGACAAATTCATTAAAAACACATCTAATATCAGTTTGAGTTGAAATTTTTATTGATTCTAAATTTTGATCAAATAATATCAATAACAAAACAAGTTCTTTTTTAAGAACATGGCAGAAGGGGTTTAAGAAACTAAATAAGATAAGAATTTTAATTTTTTTTTTTCGAAGGTTTGGTCGAGAAATGAGATTTAGAAAAATCTAATAATTTCGTTCTGATCCTCCAAACAGATGAATCCAATTTAGAAACCCAAAAACAAAACACAAAATGCGAAGTTATTGTAATGAAATTAAAGGGAAAAGGAGAAAAACATACTTGAGATGCAAAAGCTTTTGTGGGGTTAGCCTGAAAGTTAGAGGTGATGGGGCAGAGCGGCGATGGCGGTGGAGGTGGCCGGAGAAGTGGAGGGTAGATTGGGGGTTGAAATTGAAAGGAAATTGTAGCTAGAGGAGGAATCCGAAGGGATAGCATGATCCAAAATTATGTAGAAGAAACATAAAAAGAAAATTGTAAATATATAAGTTGGGATCAATGCGATCCCTTTGGATGCTTCCTCTAGTTGCACGCAGATATTGTCCATCGGAGAAGAACTTCCATTTATGAATTAATATCTTTTTTTTTTTTTTTTTTCTTTTTGTTCTCTCTTTCTATCTGGATCTTGAAGGTTGAAACTCTTTTGAAGGAGGAGACTTCAATATAAAAAGAATGACTTAAGTGCTTTAACAACGACATTTTTTTTTTCTTTTTTCTAAAAAAAAAAAAAAAAAAATCAATTTTCTCTCTTTTTTTTTAATTAGAATTAAATTTAACGTTGAAAAACAAAATAAAAAGAAATTACTATTTACAATCACATGCAAATCATTCTCCAACCCTAATTACAAGATTAGCAGTCTCTCAAACCATAATACCACTCACACAATGAGTATACCAAACTTAAAGTGTTTTAAATGGATGACTTAAAATCAAAACCATCACTTTTTTTTAGAAATAGGAGAACAACTGCTCTTCTAATATTGTATCAAAATTGAATTATTTAAACGCTAATGAACCAATTGTATTCGATGTACTCTAACCGTTGATTTGGAGAAGTAAAGTAACCTGTTCAAAAAAAAAAAAAAAATTCATCCACCTTTCAAATTGTGAAGAAAAAAATATTGGCAAGTGTTGTAATTTTAATCCTATAATCAGTAGCGGATCTAGGAATTATATATGAACCTTTTGATTTGTGTCTATATATAGTTCTTAAACTTTAAAAAATTTATAATAGGTCTTTGAATTCTTGATTTTTTGTACAATAGATTCTCAAAATATCAATTTTGCATTCTATATTCAAAATAATGTTAAAATGTATATGTTATAATAAATATTATTAAATTTATTCTTTTGGTCAAAAAATAATGTATTTGTGATCACAAAAAAAAATAAATCAATAAATGTATCCATTAACTATAAATTTGAGAACTTAACCTTCAATTAGATCAAACTATTTTTTAATGAAATAATTAATTTTTAACTTTAACATATTTGAGATTTATTAAATTGAAAATCAATTTTTTTTAGATTTATTGGACATTTTTAAATGATTCATTAGAGCTTCAATACAAAGATTTATGAGTTACAATTTTCTAAACTTAAAGGATTAAAAGTGTAACTAAACCCTTATATAAAACTTTAAATGTTTTAGGTTATCTTATTTTATATGTAGTTAACTCTACAAAAGTATTATGATTTATTACAAAGATTTAAATAAATGAAAACTAAAAAATGTTGAGAAGAGTTTAAAATTTATATGCTATAATTGACAGTGAACGGAAAAATTATTTTGTAACTTAACTTTAAAATTAATTAAAATAACTACATACTAAATAATGTAAATCTAAAACGTAAATAAAAATGAACAACTTTTAATATTAAAAGTTAAAGATAACGTTTTTATGACATTACATCGGTGAGAAGCATGAAGTTAAAACAAAAATTTTAAATTTTAAAATGTGAAAATCAAGTCTTGAATGCACGATGTTTTCTTTCAAAAGTGCACCAACTACCACTACACCATCTACAAATTTCAATTAAATAGTGATTTTTTATATATATATTTAAAAAAATATTAAAAATTCAGAAACCGACCAGGCCCCTTCATGGATCCGCCCTTGCCTATAATGAGTTTTCGCTCCAAATATTGCTTAATAAATTATAAAACATATATATGATATGTAATTTATAAAATTTTCAGTGAAAACAACATTATAACTAAATTGAAAAATTTATGATTTTTTACAAAGTTATTCTATAGTTAAATTATGAAGGGATTTTTTCTCCATTTTTTTGGTGGGTTAAGAACTACAATATTTATTTAAAATTACCGTCTAAATTGATACAATTGACAAGCTTAGAGTCAAACTACGAAACAACATCTTAAAAAAAGTTAAAGTAAACCAATTTTTTTTGTTTAGAAAATGTTACAGGCCTCTTCTGTGATATTTGGTTTTTAGATTTTGAAAATTAACTATATTTTCCCACTATTTCTTAACAAGTTTATCATCCTTCCTCAAGTTGAATTCTTAGATAAATTTTAAAACTAAAAACTACATTTATTTATATTTTATGGAAAGTAGAGGTAAAAAATGTTGAATTAAGCTAAACAAATTAAAAACTCTTTAGCTGGTTTGGTGTTGTTTGTTTGTTTTTTTTTTCTTTTTTTGAACAAATTTTTTAATGAAAGTTAAACATAGAAAATTTCAAGTATAATGTTTAATTTAAAACACGTGCGCATTTAGTATAGGCCTGAGCCCCCTTCAACTCTATGATCTTTATATATATATATATATATATATATATATAACTGAAATAATACAAATATCAGAAGATAGCATAGTAGTAAAGCTGTCTACACTTTTATTTTTTTTTAAGATTATTTTAATTAAACTATAAAACTTCTATCAATAAGATTTTTAGATCTGCAACTGATTTAAGGAAATGGAAAGTTTTGGGTAGAAATTGATATGCTCTAAAAATTTTGAAATGCCTATTTGAGTTTTTTTATTTATTTAAAGATGTGTTAATATACATCTTCAAAACAACTATATTCATATGTTTAAATAGAATTTAAGAGAAAAAAAATTAAGTTTAATTTCTTTATTACCCATTAAATTCCAAAGCAGTAACATTTATAGAGGGAAAAAGAGTATAATTTTCCTTTTTTTTCTTTATAGATTTGTTTGGGATATATATGTAGAATAATTGAATATATATATATATATATATATATATATATATATATAAATGAAAATGTTTGAATTTGAATGTTGATATAATAAATTATATATATATATATATATATATATGTAGAAAAGAGGATTTATGTGGTCCAATATGGTTCCTTATTACCCACAAACTTGTTTTCTTTGCTTTCATATTAGTCCTCACAAGGGGAAACCACATTCCCCCCATAGTACACCTTTTTTTAGTCATCCAAACTTATAGTTCACAGACAAGTAGAATCTCAAATTTTAAAATTAAATACCAAATTATATAATTATATATTATTCTTCAAATTTAACATCTTTTTTTTTTATTAGGACTATATAAATTATTCACATTAACTTTACGTAACTCATTACTTACCATTCTACGTCAAACGTTTAACTAAAGTGAATCCGATTTACACACCTGCTTCTTTGGTTTAAATTAATGGTTTATTTAATACATGTAAATCATTGTAAGAAATAAAGAGAAAATAAACTTAATTTTAAAAATAAATAACAATATACTTCATCCTTGATCTCCTTCTAACAAAATTTTTAAAACTCTTTTTTACTCTTTTTTTTTTTAACTTTATTTCGCTAAAGTTTATTTATTTGGGGCTTTTTTTAAAATATATATAAAAAATCAACTATTTAAACTTCACAGAAAAAAAAATTACTAAAAATTAAAAATTCAGTGTAAATATTTTGTTTATTTTTCTATTTTTTTTTTTTTTACAATTTCTCTGTATTGTTTGATCTCAAACCCATCTCTATATCTATTTTTCTGTGAACAAATATTTTTGTTTCATGTCTTTAAATTCATGTGTTGTTAAATCTCTATGTTTTAAATTTTTATTTTCCTGTTTTTACACATTTTTCTCTCACTAACACATACCTTTTCATCTATTTTTTAAAAAATAAAACAAAAAACTGTTTAGTTTTTTTTTTAACATAAAATAAAAAACAAGAAATATTATCATCAAGTAGACATAGTTTTAAACAGAAACAAAATAATAGGAAATTATATAAATTTTAAGGACAAACTGACAGTATGCTTGATTGTTTGCCAAATCAGAAATTATATAATAATTGTGAAAATGGAATACTTTTGAAGAAAAAATAATAATAAATAAATAAATAAAAGTTAATTGTAATGAGAATGTTTTTTTTTTTTTTTTTGAGCTTTTATTTGTACAAGTTGTTGGTGAAATTTATTGTCTTAAAAAAGACATTCCAATTTTGGGCAAAATGAGTTTTGTTTTTTCCAAACTTATTGTGACTCCCTTTTAACCCACAAAAAACACCTTTCTTTAATTTATTGTAATTATCTTACATTATTTTATTTATTAAAAATTCTGAAAAAAAAAAATTACAAAATATAGTAAAATAAACCAACATATTTACAAAATATAACAAAATTTTATATCGTTTCATATCCCTTCCCTTTTTCCATAAATGTAGCAATAAATTTATACTTTTTTTATATATAAAAAATTAGGATATACTTATTTTATTATCTCAATCGTTCAATGCTTTAAAAGGAAAAGAAGAAAAAGAAAATAATCATTTACCTTATTACCTTAATTTTGGGGAAATTATTCAATTTGACTACTTTTGACACTCCCTAATCATTAGGGATATGGTCAAACAAACATATAGATTATTTATTTTCTATCACATACATACAATAATGAAGATCCACTATGACATCACACCAAATCATATATTATACTTGATACAATTTTAACCCTAAATCATTTTACATTTCCCTATTTTTAGGAATATTGTTTTCTTTTTTAGTTCATCAAATATAATTGGAGAGATTCCAAATGTGAGCTTCAAGTAGTTGAGATTTGCAAAGACATTGAATTAAATACGACTTGGATGGAAAATCGAGGTCGATAATATGAGTATTATGTTAGTTGAACCATACCTACTTTGATCATATATTCGGACTTACTTCTACGTATGGGCATTAATAGTGGAATTTATTTTGAGAAGTAAAAGGAAATAAATAGTAGAGTATAGAAGGTGAAATAAAAATGGTGGTGATGGGTTTTTGAAAACTTCCCTCATAGTCATAATGCAGAATGGTGGGTACCTTATAAATGGTGCACATGGAAAGGTACCGCCACAGAAAAAGACTGTCCCCCTCCTCCCCTTAATTAATTACATCTTAATCTTTTCCGTGTTATAAATTTAGGTCTCGTTTGATAATTATAAAAAGATTTAACTAGATCTTAAAAAGACTAGTTTAGTTCAAGTACATCTAGACTAATTTTATGAGACAATCGACCCGATCCATGACCATTATGTCATGTTTTTAATCAATCCATAATGGTTAAAAAGACTGGATTCTTATGACACCCTTATAGATCGAATTACTTGAAGTTGAAAGGCACAAAAGTGGGGAAAGATCAAGGAGGGATTTTGAGAGTGGGTGTGGGGAAGGTTGAGTTTTCACAATCAGAAAAACAGTTCCAAAAGAAGAAACTTTGAAAGGAAAAGAAAAATGAGGAGCGTTGGATTAGTGGGGCATAGGGTAGAGAATCCTATGATGAATGAATGGATGATAAGAGGTTGTTCTTTCTTCTTCGGTTTTTTACTTCGGTTTCGGTTTCGGTTTCGGTTTCTGTTTTTAATTTTTTTTTTTTTCTTCTCTTTAGAGAGATCATGATGTATGGTGTTAGATCTTGTCCACACTTGTGAAGCACAATAAAGCAAAGAAGGCACAAGTGAAGAGATTTTAGAAAGCAATGGGTGGTATTAAGACCCCACACCCCACATAATAAATAATAATAATAATGCAAGAAAAAGGAAATTGTGGGGTAAGTTTTGTGGTTGGCTTATATATACTGCCTGCTGTGTGATGAGAAATGAAATCTAGGGTTTGGTTTCTGCTCTGATTAATTGGCCCATTCATGTTCCTCATTTATGGGACAACAATTGTTATTTCTTCTCAGGCTTTGTAACCCAGTTGGTGGTGCATAAAGGACCTTCAATATTTGAACCTCTCCCCACTATCATTTTTTTCTTTTTCTAATTCATTTTCTTGCTTTTTTTTTTTAATCGTAAATGTAAAACAAAGTTCCACGTTGGCTAAGAAAAGAAAGAATGTCTAAGAGTATGTATATAAATGAAAGATAACTACATCTCTATTAGTATGAGTTAGTCTGTTTTAATTTGGTGTACTGAATCTTCTCTTGTCTATAAACATGGCTGCTTCTTTGGTGCACTAAATTTTCCCTCTTACAATTATGATAATCAAATGATGTCACTAAATTCGAAGATTTTCCTTTAGCCCCTCCTTTCGTTTCGCTTCTTTTCTTTTTGACTTGTATTGCTCTCATTTGTGCTTAATTATCTCATATATTTTGGAATGAATTGGCTTTTGGGTTTGGAATGTGATTGCTATGTTTGTGTCAATCTATTGATATGTTTGAATATACCTTCTAATTCCTTTTAATCCTTGAATATCCCGTCCAAAAAATAAAAAAAAGGTTTTTTTTTTTTGGGTAAGTGGAGAATATCATATTATTGCAGAGTTACGTGGAAGGTTTAGCAAATTCACCCTACCAAATTTGAACTCTTTAGTTAGAGACAAGCTAATGTTTGGTGTTCATGAGTTTAGCTGTGTCTTTAATGAAATTTGATATTTAATGAAATTTGGTCTGATCTATAGGTAGCTCTTGTGTGCTTTCACATAGTCCAACAGTTCATTATACAGAGTAGTTGCAATTCCATAATTGATCTTTTAATTTCTCTCTCTCTCTCTCTCTCTTTTTTTTTTAATTATTGTTTTCATTTTTTAGAACAAGAAAGAAAGCAATGCAAATTTAGAAATCTTAGGCTATAAATTTAGCACTATAGATTACTTAAAAAAAGAAGCATTAAATATTAATTGATCAGGAAGAAAATAACATATATATTGATACTGATTCTTTTTGGAATACAGCAACTACAGAGATGGAGAATCGAACCTTCATTCTTTAAGGAGATAGTCTCATGTCAATTAATGTTAAGTTCACTTTAGTGTACTAAATTAAATCATTATTAAACTATATAAAAACCATAGCGATGAGCCTGTCTTTTTATTTTATTCATATTTTATCTGTGGTAGAAAAATCAAGAAATATATAGAAATATATCAAAGTACTATAATCAAGTGAAATTTTCGTAGTTGATGAATAGAGCCCAAACTCATGTTATGACATTGAGTTGTAGACCTAATCTTGTTTGTTTCACGAAAATTATTGTAAATAGCACAATTTAGGAAATAAACTAAAATATAGCACAAGGATAAAATATTTGTAAAAATAGTAAATGTTGACCAGTTAACTAGTAAAAGTTTTTTAAAATGTCAAGTCTGCTCTTCAGTGGCTATCAATGATAGCAATTGATATATCACATTTCTCTAGTTGAAAAATATCACTGATAGCATCTATTAGTAATAACAACTTATAGCAGCTATCAATTGTTTCTATTCAGTGATAATAATTGATAGCAAGTATCAGTGATAACATCTTCTATTCTTATGCTATATATTCTATTATTTTTGGCTTAAATGCTACTGATTCAACTGATCTTTCCATATTTTACAGATGAGTATTGTTTTAACAGGAATATGAAGAATTCATATTTGTTTAAATTTAATTATGCATGTTTAGTTTATGAAATCTATTTAATTATCATCCAAAGATATATGAAAGTATCCCATATACGACATTTTTCTTGGTTGGGATAAATGAATAAGAGATAGTTAAATACTCATCAAATAATCTTTTATGTTATTATATATTTGTACGTATTGTTTATCAATGCATCGTTTTTGAAATGAGGGTGCGTGACGAAGATGTTATGGATGTGCCAACCTATTTGAGACATTCGAATGCACTTAATTCTTCCAACTCTAGTTTCTTGTTAAAGAAAAAAGTAATCATATGAAACTTCTACCTTTACATTTCTTTATTTGTTATCTACTAATTTCTTTCAATGTTTATAAAAATCGAGCTAAATTTTGAAAAAAAAAAAGTTTTCTGAAACCTATTTTTGTATTTAGAATTCAATAAAGAACGCAAGTGATTCTGCAAAGAAATGTGAAAATTAAATATTAAAGCATTGTGTGGAGTTTAGGAGAAAACAATTATAAATTTCGAGATGGTTATCCAATGAAAACCTAAATTATTTGTTTAATCAAATCTAATAATTTAAGGAAAACCTAGAAATTAAACAAAGACGACCCACATATTTGATACAATCCAAATACAAATATTTATTATCTCTAACATTTAAATTTTAGTCATCCAACTGCTATATATATTTAACATTTATACGCATCAAATAATTTTCACAATCCAAATGGGTGGTAACAATACACACACGCACCACAACAAGTCACGACTAGTTGTCAATCATATATTTGGGATCTGGGATATGATGAGGGTGTCACGTTTGTGCCAGTTTAATTGGAATAATTCGGTGCACCTATTAACCCACACTTCGTACAGTCACATCTTTTGGACAAGACATGATGAAGGTATTAAGAATGTGACAACTTAGTTGAAGTATTTGGAAATCCTTCAATATTCTTGTTTATTAATTGTTTAAAAGAAAACTAAAAGTTTAACCTTATAAAAATCATAATACAAACTTGATCAACTTGAACATAGTTCAATGAACGGAAATTGGAAGGAAGAATCAATACAGCTACACAAAATCAATTGATGTGTTATTAAGTAATTGAATAATTGGTGATTTAGTGGTCCAATGTACAAAGATAGAGAGCAATTTAATTCCACAGGTGAGGCTTTAATATTTGGATGGCAAGTGATTTGGACCACAAAGTTTATATTGGTTTTGGGGAGGAGAGAGTCAAATTGAGAGTGTCAGGCAGTTTGTTAATATATACATATACACACACTACTTGCTAAGCTATGATGCCCCAACATTCATAACTTTTGGGAAACCAATAAACCACTTTGGAAATCCATGTAAACACCAACAGATTCATAATCTCCCCCTGATATTACCTTTTTAACCTACGTTCTTCCTCGTTGATCTATATAGACTTAATTTTCAAAAGCTAAAAACCAAAAACCAAATGATTATTAAAGTGATCTAAACAACTTTGCATTGCTATCTAGCTTTACAAATTTGAGACCTAGGTTTCTTCCGAGATTTATTTTCATTAATTCTTATATGAAGTATTTCTTACTTTAAAAAAATTTCTCATATATATGAGTATTACGGCTAAAGAGTAACAATTTAGTTTATGAACGTAAAAAAGATAGAAATTTGATTCACATACTTCTAAATTTTCGACAATTTAGCTTCTTTCCGTGAAAACTTTGATATGATGTAATGTTTTATCTCAATGAATGACCATACATGGTTGTTAAGTGACTTACCAAACTACATGTAAGACTTCTTTTAGTACAAATGAGAGATGAAAGATTTGAACCACAAACCTCTTAGTCTTCAACACATACATATGTCATTTGAGTTAAATTCTCTTGTTGGCATCTACAACTTATTATCTATGCAGTTGTGCTTAGAGAGAGAATGGCTTTGTCTTAATGGAAAAATAGTTGATGATCACATTGAATGTTGGCAACCACAAGCAAGGAGGAGAGGCCAAAATTTGAAAACCTATGTACCATAGATATATTAATCCATTTTTCTACCTGATCTCAAAAGAAAGTGATAGAAAAAGACCTAAATGAGAATTCTTCTCCAAGAAGGGAGAATCGATTTTGCAAGTTATTCTTCATTAGAGCTACTATCTATCATAAAAAATTATGAGATATCGTATAGCCAGACAATTTCCTAATAAAAGCCATGCAATATATACCTTTTTCCCCCCAAAACCATTCACATCTTGAATTGAGTAATTATAGGCTATGATATGACTTGATAGGTTAGTTTGTATTTCCAAAATTAATACAATAATTCAATCATCTCCCAAGGCTACATCTGATGCCACAAAAGGGTTTGGTTTTAGTATATATTGCTAGGACAAAAACAATCCACAAACAAAAAAATCGAGAGAAAAAAAAATCAGACACACATGTATGTTGTTTTCATATATTGTATAATAGTTTCAAAGTATTTGAATATTATATTTTCAAAAATGAATTGGCTTTAATATGTAAAAGGGTACAGACAAAAGCATAATTAAATATCCAGAACCTAGCTAGCACATGGATTTTCATGGTGTTAAACAATGAAACAATGGGGAAAAAAAGGAGGAGGCCGGGGGGGTCTCTCTGTTGAAGGACACCCTCTCCTACCCCACAACTTCATTTATTTTTGGCCAACAAATTTCAAAACTTTTCAATTTGGTCTGAACCAGAGAAGTTGGAGATGTGTGTGAACACAACTGTCTGTTGAAGAATATTAGGGCTTCTTCTCTTTTCACCATACATGGACCCTCACCTTGTGTAATGGATTCAACAATACTTCCCCTAATTTACCTAACCACTGTAACAAGTTTTAGTCTTGGCTCCATTTTCTCTTCAAAATGTTTGCTTTTTTGGTGGGGCCTTTTGAAAAGAACTATATAGTTTCAAATTAACCCAAAAGCTGTGGTCTATGTTAATAAAATTACAATATAAAAAAAATGGACAGAAAATATAAAGCAAAAGATAATCAACACATAAATTTATAACGTAGTTTAGTAACAATTTGATACTTAAAGTCCAAAAGTTAAGGGAGAGTATATGTTATTAGAGAAAATAATTCAAATTACATATCAAAAACATCTCTAGGACGGATTAGAGTGTTTATATAACAAACTTCTCTAAACTCTAGAGTCAAATCGTAAACAACGTAAAATAAGAAAAATACGGATACAACATATTTAGTTGTTTGAAGCACCGGTTTGAATTTGTATTTATGACGAGTTTTAAACTAAATGTGTATACTCCTTCTATATGTTTGACGTCTATCACTTATTTCAACTTTTCCGATGTAGGACAAGTACACTTCTAATATATATTTTGTCAAAACTCAAGAAACTAGATATTTGAATAGTCCACATCTTTTGCTATATCACTATCTTCACTGACAATCATAATTCTCAGCTAATAGAATTATCAATCACTCTGTCATAAAAATTACACCACTTAGAATAATACACCTTCCAAGATTTTACTTTATTGTCACACATATCGATAAACATTGCTGAAATTTATAGTGCAACTTCTCCCTGCTTAGCTCCATCCGAAACTTCTTCAACCATCGACATGATTTTCACTATGCCACATCCTCTATAAGAGGAAGTCACTATCTTCCCGAATAGTGTTAGCATCCGATCCAAAGTCCGTTGACAAATCTATTTTTATGTGTTGTGTTTTAATTAGATCTTTTTTTAAAAAAAAATAAAAAGAAAAAACTTCGATAAGGAAGGGCAAGAAAAACAAATAAGGTACTCCAATGTAAATATATATGTAATTAAAAAAAATATGTGCATCAAATAAGTTGCTTTTGCCCATGCCCATTTTCCACCCAACAAAACCTCCAACAAACTATTTTAGGCAACTTCGTTTCTTATTAATAACTTTTTATATGTATTCTAAAAAATGGAGGGCCTCGTGTTATAGAATCAACAAACATAGAAAAACGGCAAAATGTAAACTAGTAGGAATTGACACACAGATATGCATGGTTCATTAACAGTGTATTAGCTACGTCCGTGGAGCAAAGAGAAAATAATTTTATTAGAGAGAGTATAATTCAGAGTACATAATAGAGGCACCTCTATGATTAAACAGTTTATATAGATTGATATTCATATAGTTGTTTGAATAGTTAGATAATAGATTCAAGACATTTCAACACATTTGACATGCCAAAATGAGTATACCTAACCAAGATATGGGACACTCACTATGAGAAAAGGTTTAAATTCTTATTTCATAGTTGTTACATTACATAGAACACGTCGTACAAGAGGAAGAAGATTCAAACCTTTCTAACCTTTTGGTCAAAGATAAATGGATGGTTGACCCACTAAATAGGTTACATTCTTGTACTCCTACCACTCATGTCCCATTTCTCATAACTTTCCTCCATTCCCGTTAAATCGTGACAACCCAAAAACTTAACCTGAGGAGATAAAAGATGTCATACCAACAATTTGATTATACAACCTTCCATCCTGTCAAGTTTAAGGTCCAAAAATGTTGAGTCTCGATTATGAGTAAAGCAATGTATTGGGGATCCAAGTCAGCTCATAAAATGGAAGGCCATAAATTTGGAGATGGTGTTTTTGATTGGCATAATATCAAAGAAAGCGAGGCATATATGGGGGACATTCCATGTCGGTCTTGTTTAAAAAAAAAAAATGTATCTTCCATTCAAATTGTCTCTGTCTCTCAGGTTTAGATCTCCACCAACTTTGATATATATATATATATATATTTGTGGTCCATTTTTAGGGTTGTAGACAGCCAAAGAAAACTTAAAAGCTTTTGTCCATAAACTTTGGGTTATTGGTTGGAAAGCTTTGCAGAATTCCCTTTTGTGTTGTCATTCCCCATCTAAAGTCTTCTCTATTTGTAATTTGTAGCTTACACACACACACACACACAAAAAGGTGACAGCTACCTTCTTCTTCTTCTTTTCCCTGCCTTGTCTTCTCCTCCCTTTTCCACAAAAGAAAAAAAAAAAATCCCATTGATATAATTGAATGACTGTATATTATAAAGGAAAAAAAAAAAAGTCATTCAACTTGGTGTTTTGTGTCAAGAATTTTACTTAATTAACTTTTAGGAGATCAAAAATACATTAGAAGTTTTTTAAATGGACGCCAAAAATTTCCTTTACCGTTAATTTTGGATGGAAGCTCTTAAAACAAAACACTGATTGTTTTCATTCAAAACTAAGAGTAATAGTGTTCGTTTAATTCTTTTTTATGTTTAAGAGTATTTTTGAAACTTTAGAAAGTAAATTGATATATTTTTTTTATACAAAGTACAAAATTTAAGAACATTTTTAATAATTTAGCCTAGTTGAATTTACCCTTATCTATTTGCATAAATTTTTGGATGGCACTAATAAGCAAAATACAAACTTTTCTTTAATACATGTATAATGTATAAAATTTGTAAGGTTGGCTGGAAAAGTCGAGATAGAATTAAGAATCATTGTATTTGCCAAAACTCAAATAGAAAAAAAAAACACCTTGTATAAACATGATAACGATGATAAATTTGTTTAGAAACAGAAGAACACAACCTAAAAAATAAAAAAAAATAAAAAAAAGGATATCGATGTGGTATTTGCTACATGTTTTTTAATGCTCAAGTCATTGAGTGAAAGGTCATAGAGTAAAATTAGGTTAGGGAATCAATCTTACTTTTTTTATGGAGCAAAATCAAGAGAACTCTTAAGCTTATTGGGTCAAGGCATGCCCCATTGTACATTTCTAGTGGCCAAGGCTTATAACTTTAGCTTGGGCCAAGGCCTAAGTCAACCCTCCTATTTTCTTGGGTGGTGCATTGTTTTGATTTAATATAATATTGGGATAATCAGGTATGTAGCACATTTTTTAGGGCCATTTTAAAAAATAGCAAATCGAATTTTTGTTTTGATATATAGCAAATCACATGTAGCTCACGTGATTCACACTTTCATAAGTACGAAAATACCCTCATTTTAATTCTAGAAGAATTATTTTGTTATTTGCACTTATGATACTGTAATTAGTTGCTAAAAAGCGTGTCGCACTGTAAATATAGTGTAATTAATTTGAATGGAGCACTTATGAAACTGTAATTAATTTGAATGGAGCACTTATGAAACTGTAATTAATTTATATTTGTTATATCGTCAGCTACCATATTGTAA
>JBBPDJ010000002.1:6288666-6303175 GCA_037974625.1 Cucumis cinereus | reverse complement strand
ATTCACACTTTATTTTACAATTCACGTGGGTGAAAACAGAAGTATTTAAGAAAAATAAATTAAGAGAAATACACATACCGTTGGTGAATCAAAGACTTTCTGTTTAAGGTCTTTTTATTTTGGTTGTGTGTCTGCAGCCCAATTAACTATCCTCTGTACTTTTGTTGAAATTCGTCGTGCAAAAAAGTTCAGTGGATTGGTCAATGTTGGAATGACTTCGTATGCCCAAACCAAGATTGGGAATATAAATCCTCCCATTGCAATTCCAGCTTGACCTTTGCTGGTCACAACTCTATTCATAAATCTTATTAGTAGATCAAAGGCTACCCTCCCCCATGGGTAGCTATCAAAGAATTCCTCATCATCCACCATTAGGATATGTTCCCACTCAATCTGTAGATTTTCTTGTTTTGGGATTAAGAAGCTTTCTAAGAAATATAATTTCGCCATTTTCAGACGGTCACTGTCAGTTCCAGCTTTACTAACATTGAACATTACATTTAAATATTGTCTTGTGACTGATTTCAAATTTTCAAAATACATATTTTTCAGATGACCTTCTCCCTTAAGGTCATCTTTCTTTATTTTTGGGATCTCATGACAGTTAAGCCCAGTTATTAAAGCAAATTCTCTTAATCCAAATTTCAACACCCTTCCTCCTATTAAGAAATTCAATTAGTTCTCAGATTGGTTTGCACATTCTCTGAATTAGGTGCAGTAGGAGTTGGGATGATTGGTTTGTAATGTAAAGTCTAAAAAATGGCCAAAAATCCCATTTCTAAACCTAGCAGTCAATGCTTCCCCTAGGTTTTTCTTAACTTTATCTATCATAGTGCTCTTTGTCTGCAGATTAATTTTTAGGGGTTCATTCCTCTTTCCCGAGCACATTAGATAAACAGATTCCTTAAAAAAAATTCAAAATATTTTAATGAGGACCTTTTCACTTATGAATTCTGATTAACAGCAGACAACAAAATAAATAGCCTTCTTAAACTTCTAAACAACAAGGCCAATAATATGAGTTTTAAATACTACACTATGAAATGCAGTCATTAAACCAAAATGCATTAATCATCAATTAAAACTAATCACATGATATTTCCAGACAGTAAAAGATATATGCACAATTCGAGTCAGTAAAAATCATTTACTCAATGTAAACATATAATAATCCTATAATATCCAGGAACTCAATATCAACAGTAATTTTTATACACATCAAATGCATTAATTGAAAATCCATTCAGCCTTGATTTTAAAAAAAACGAAAAACACAATGATAATGATAAATTACAGTGTATTTAAAGAATAAATTGTTTCAATAGTACCTCTGTCTTCTCATCCGTCATAGGGGCCTTGCCATTTCTTCTTAAAGTTTTAGCGCTGCTGTTTTTTTGTAAGTCTCTTTTTATCTACAAAACCATTAAAATAAGAAATATGGAATATTTAAGTTATTAGTTTTAAAATATTTTAAAAAAATCGAAATATTTACCATTTTCCCCTTCTTTTTTTGCTTTTTGTTTTTTTACTATCCGTCGATGAGTCTTCATCTATCTCTGTACTATTCTCGTGATTGTATGATGTATTATCTTCAGGTTGTTCTACTGCTTATTCTTGTAGTTTTTCTTCATCTGGTGTATCATTTTTCTGAACGTGAAGAATCCTATGATTTGACATTGAAATTTGGTAAATAGTCGTATGAAAACAATCAAATACAGGGTAATTCAAGGGAAATAGAATATCTCATATTCATACGGTAAACAATAGTAAACACACATTCAAATACAATGTAATTTAAACATATTTTATACCTTGTACTGTTTATTGGATGTTTCCTCTTCTATATCTTGTAGGTTTTGCTCTCGGAGCTCATAGCTCTCCATTCTTTTTTTTTTGAAAGCCTGTATATCCTCAATTAGATATCTATTATATAATATTGTGTAAAGAATGTGGAAACAAAGTATGGATACCAAACTTTTTATTCTTGGCTTTTTCTGAACTGGTGGGTCTGTTGGTTTCTGTTCCTCTTGCTTTCTTTTCATTGTTTTTTTGTGACTTCGTTTACTTGTTTGACCTCCAGCCATTTCGTATTTTGTCTCGTGTTATGTATACACTTCAAATTATCATTGTTATAAACATGCATATGTTAATATAAGTCCTTCGGTTATATTTGTGCTGTGACATACCTCGTCGTCGATAGTCAAGTCTATTGGTTCTTTTGATGAATTTCTTCTTGCACCAAAATTTCCAGCAGACTTTAGTCTTTTACTTGACCTAACTTCCTTTATATTCTTATCCATGACCTTAATTCTAATTTAAATTAATATCGCAAAATAACAGGAAAAAAAATCTATGCAATATTTGTTTGTTAAATTATTTCTAGATTCTAGCAAACGTTAGATTTGTTTTTTAGGAAGATAGCTGATTTGATTTTAAATTTAAAAAATATATTCTATTTCTTCATTTATAAATTACGTTTGTTTAATCACAGAAAACAATATATAACTACAGTCCATATTTTCATAAACCAGCATGCCCACTGTTTTTCAGAAAGGGAAAATTGATGGAAGCGTTCGTTTTAGTACCGTTCTGGTTGTTTTTGGTTGAAGGATATTCGTCTGCTCTTTTGTAGAGTTTTTTGAAGTCCGTTTTTGGAAGGAGTTGCGTCTGGTCTTGAACGAACTACGTCTGCTCCGTAGTTTTTTAGCTTTCGATCAAATAGCAGAAGTAGAAGCCTATTGAAGAAAATCGTATGAAGGGTTTTTGTTTTTTCGGTTCAAGTTGCGATGAGAAACCAGATGATGAAGGGGGATTCTTATTTAGGTGCAAGTTTCAAGACGAGAGAATGAAAACTGGAAGATGAAGAGAATGAATTTGAATAGTCCAAATTAATAATGGTTTCTGTTGTATTTTTAGGGATTTGTTACTTGGGCATAGTGTTATTAGTTTGGCTGTAGGTTTGGGGAGTGTGAAACAATGATGTGGTATTTTAAATTTGGGTCGGATTGTATATTTTGTAGGTTGTTATAATTTAAAATAGGGGTAGTTTTGTACATTTTAATTATTCAATTTATTTACTATCCACGTTTTTGCCATTTTTATAAATAAAATTTCTTTTTGCCATTTATCCAAATGAAACTTAAAATATTGCTATGTATCTGGTCAGCCCTAAATAAAATAGGCTCAAACCCAAGTTCAAGCCTAATAAACAAAATAGGCTTAAACCTAAGTCCAAGCCCCATAAGCAAGATGGGCCCAAGCCCAAGTCCATAGGCTTAAGTCCAATAAACAAAATAGGCTTAAGTCCAGGCTCAAGCCTAAGAAACAAAATAGACTTAAGTCCAAGTCCAAGCCCAATAAACAAAATAGGCTTAAACCAAAGTTCAAGCCCATAAGCAAGATGAGCCCAAGTCCAAGTCCATAGGCTTAAGTCTAATAAACAAAATAGGCTTAACTCCAAGTCTAAACCCCAATAAACAAAATAGGCTTAAACCCAAATCTAAGCCCTATGAGCAAGATGAGCCCAAACCCAAGTCCAACAGACAAATGAGTCCAAGCCCACATAAAGCTCATGAAAATTCTCTATAAATAGAGACATTCTCATTCATTTGAAAGGAGCTTTGGAGAAGAACAAAGTGCTGAAGCTCTGAAGAATTGAAGACTCAACCTCTGAAGCTCTGAAGCTCTCTAGACACAAAAGTTCTCATCAACTCGGGATTACCACCTCCTGAAAATTGAAGACTTGGAAGATTAAACCTTCCTTGAATTCTAGAAGATTGAAGCTTGAATTGATTGAAGATTGAAAAACTAAAGTTTCATATTTTACTTTATACTTGAGAGAAAGCATCAAATGAGAAAGTATTAGAGATTGTACTCACTCATTATATTGAAATCAAACACAAAGCTCAAATTTCACAAATTAAATTTCTCTAGAAATCTCATATGAACAGTTTGGCACGCCCAGTGGGACATTTTCTACCTTTCATCTCTTTGTCTTTTAAAGAAAAAATCTGAAGAAATCATGACGTCTAAAGGCAACACTTCCAAAGCTCTGAACGATGTTGGCAGGCGACCAAATACTCACAGTCGTTCAAGGGAATCTCAATAATCTAAAGAGATGTCGCCCTTCGAGGTCGTAAAGAATATATGGGAACAATTGTCGAAGCCACCAAAGGGTGGAATCATAATCAAGAAAGATCTTTCGTTCGACGAGCATCTCTCGTCTCCTGAAAGATCAAATGAGGGGACACTTCACCCAAATAGAATGTCAGTTATGATGGCTAATGTGGAAACAAGTGAAGAGAGAATGACTGAGCTCGAAAAGAAAGTTAATATGCTCATGAAGGCAATCGAAGAAATGGATTATGGGATTGCATCTCTAAAAAATCACATCGAGAGTCGTGACTCTGATGAATCAAGTCATACACATGCAATAAAACAATGACAAAGGGAAGACAATCTTGCAAGAAAGTCAACCACAAAAGTTGACCTCAGTTGGCTCACTGTTTGTTCAGCAGTTGCAGAAAATGATCGCAAATTCTATCAAAATTCAATATGGTGAGCCTACTCAAACTTCCTTTTTATATTCAAAGCCACCTAAATTTCAGCAATTTGATGGAAAAGGTAATCCAAACCACATGTTACTCATTTCATAAAAACATGCGAAAATGCTAGAACACGAGGAGATTTGATGGTCAAATAGTTCGTTCGAACTCTAAAAGGAAAGGCCTTCGACTGGTACACCGACCTTGAGCCTGAAACTATTGATAGTTGCAACCAGCTTGAGAGAGAATTTTTCAACCACTTCTACAACACTCGACGTGTTGTTAGCATGATAGAGCTAACTGCCACCAAACAGTGAAAAGGTGAACCAGTCATTGACTACATTAATCGTTGGAGAGCATTAAGCCTTGATTACAAAGATAGATTAACCGAGTTATCAACGGTGGAAATGTGCACTGAAGGAATGCATTGGGGACTTCTGTACATCTTGCAAGAAATAAAACCTTGCACCTTTGAAGAGTTAGCAACCCGAGTTCATGATATGGAGCTAAGCATTGCTAATAGAGGAAGCAATGATCTACTGGTCCCGAAAATGAAAAAGAAAAAAAAGTAAAGAGCATCCAAAAAATATTAAAGGGTGCTACTAAAGAAGTTATGATCGTCAATACGATCTCCTTAAAGTATATCTCCAAGTAGAAAAAGATTGAAAAATGTCAAGAGAAGGGCGCGAAAGACGTTCGACTCTGAAAAAGAAACAGGAAAAAGTTTACCATTTTCCAAACTCTGATTTACCTAATATGTTAGAGCAACTACAAGAAAAGCATCTCATCAAACTTCCTGAATGTAAACGACCTGCAGAAATAAGGAGGATAAATGATCCCAATTACTGCAAATATCATCGAGTTGTTAGTCATCCAGTGGAGAAATGTTTTGTATTGAAGGAATTGATTTTGAAGTTTGCTCTAGAAAAAAGTTTGAGCTAGATATTGATGAGGTGGCACAGCAAATCATACTGCGGTAATGATTCATTCTGATATCAGGATACCTGCTACAGGGAGATTAATCCAATTTGGATCTCTTGAGCTTGTTGTTATATATTCTCTGTTGGAGGCTTCGTTAGATATTGACCTCCAGAAAATTGACTCCCAAGAGAAGAATAAACATGTGGAAGATTTAGATGAAGGATGAACGTTAGTAACTCGTCGAAAGAAGCGAAAACAAAATTTTGTTCAAAAGAAATTCCATTCTTACCGAATTATAAAAGGAAGAGTAAGCCTCAAAGAAGAAAAATAAGAAAGAATATAAGAAGGCTTCGACCAATCATTGAAGAAAGTGAAGAGTTTCCTCGACCTCGAAAACCAATAACGTTGAAAGACTTCTTCCCAGAAAACTTTCCAGTTGAAGTTGTCTCGTGTCATGCTGTCAATGTTACTGAAGATGATGGTACTCCTTTAGATCTTGCAGAAACGACAATTGTGCCAGAGGAACTACTTTCTCTTAGCATGGATGATTTGTTGTCACTCTCGCGAGAGACTAATAATGCACTTATCGAGATGTTAAAAGATGATGAAGTCCCAACCATTCCTACATCACAAACAAAAACATGTGATTCATGTTGTATATCGATATCATTCATTGATGAGGATTTGCTACTTGGGTCAAAGCTTCATAACAGGCCTTTATTTGTGTCAGGATATATTCGGGAGCAAAAACTTAATCGAATTCTCATCGATAATTGTTCCGCAGTCAACATCTTGTCAAAGTCAACCATGAATAAGTTGGGTATTTCAATTAAAGAGTTATCTAGTAGTAAATTGGTGATCCAAGGCTTTAATCAAGTAGCACACTGGGCGATAGGTACAGTTCGTTTAGAGATTACCATCGAAGATTTGCAAGCAAGCACTATATTTCACGTGATCAATTCGAGGACCACTTATAAGTTGTTATTAAGACGTCTCTAGATTCATGAAAATGGAGTAATAACTTTCACACTCCACCAACGTCTTAAATTTTACCAACAGGGAATCAGGAAGGTTGATGCTGACACCAACCATTCTCAGAGGCTGAGTCTCACTTTGCGATGCAAAGTTTTATATAAAAAGTGATAATATAAGTGAAGTCATATCAACCGAAGTTCCTGTGGCCAAAGGCACTTACAAGTCTGAGCAACGAACGATCACAACAAAGGAGTCAAATGAAGTGGATGCATTCAGCGGTCAAAAGAATGATGAACCGACAATCCAAATTTAGTCTGAAATGACAGAGAACAAAAAAATGGTAATTCCACAGAAAAAAGTATCAAAACCCCTTGTCTTGCGCTATGTTCCTTTATCTCGACGTCAGAAGGGTGAATCACCATTTGCAGAATGTTCAAACAACTTAACAGTCGGAGACATCGAAATATTAAAGGAAAGCTTCACCACACCACTTACCAAGATGAATAAAGGAGAAGTGAAAAGAATCGAGAAAGAAAGTGTGGAAGCAACCCTTCCAGAAAAGCGATTAGTAGACAGGTTCGATCCAAAGGCATATAAGTTGCTGGCAAAAGTAGGATATGACTTTACAACTCGTACGAAGCTTAAAAGTCTTAAGATATTTGATGAAAGACATGTGCTTTTCCATACTCAAAAGAAGCTTCAACAGCAAGGACATTCTATACCTAGTTCGAGAGTTGGACTTAGATATAATTCTTCCCAGCCAATTCGCATAACTAGTAAAGGAAAAGCAAAAGGTTTTGTCACATGCCATATTACCGTTGTAGAGAGCAACGATTCTGAGGAAAGCAAAACAAAAACAAATTCAGAGAATTTCTGTTTTCACTCGCATTACTCCTGTTGCACGTTCTTTGATTTTCCAAAGATTAAACACACCATCAGTGGAAGACAAAAGTCAGAGTTTAACTTTTGATTCTACCCGACTTTCAGCTTTCCAACGGCTAAGTACAACTTCAAAATAGGTACAGTGTGTGAGCCTGACTTCGGTTACAAGAGCATCTGCTTTCGAGAGGTTAAATGTGATGGTGACAAGAGGTCAGAAGAAACCTTCCACATCCGTCTCAAGCAAATCCTGCTCGGTGAAAAGTGACAAAGAAGTTCATAGTATCGTTCCATCGAGGATGAAAGAAAGTTGTTCATCTCTGTAAATACAGAGGGCTCGTTGAAAGTAAAGTGACATTACATCATTTTCACTCGACCTGAAAAGAATGAGTCAGAAGATGAAATAGACGTGACAAGCTGTTGTCATATTAGGATAGATGAAGTGTTAGATCACGAGACTTTTGAAGAAGATGCTGAAGATGCCCCATTATCCTTTGAGAATAAGGGTCAATCAACGATCGATGAACTAAAGGAAGTTAATCTTGACACGATAGAAGAGTCTCGTCCAACCTTCATAAGCACACAACTTTCTAATGATGAAGAAGAGGAATATGTAAGCTTACTCACGACATATAAAGATGTCTTTGCATGGTCGTATAAGGAAATTCCCAGACTCGACCCAAAAGTGGTTGTTCATCGTTTAGCAATTCAACCAGAGTATTGGCCAATCAAGCAAGTTCAACGATGATTCTGACCAGAACTCATTCCTCAAATCGAAGAAGAGGTAAATAAACTAATTGAAGCAGGATTTATCCGCAAAGTCAAGTATCAAACATGGATAGCTAACATTATTCCTGTAAGGAAAAAGAATAGTCAATTACGTGTTTGTGTAGATTTTCGCAACCTGAATAACGCGTGCCCAAAAGATGACTTTCTCTTGCCTATCACAGAAATCATGGTAGATGCAACTACAGGACATGCGGTTCTATCTTTCATTGATGGGTCATCAGGATATAATCAAATTCGAATGGCTTTAGACGATGAAGAGAAAATAGCGTTTCGAACTCCAAAAGGTATATGTTGTAAGGTAATGTCTTTCAGATTAAAAAATGCAGGTGCCACATACCAGCGCGCTATGCAAAAAATCTTTGACGATATGCTACATAAACATGTTGAGTGTTACGTTGATGATCTTGTAGTGAAATCCAAGAAGAGACAAGACCACTTAAAATACTTGAAACTTGTCTTTGATCGTCTAAGGAAATATCAATTAAGAATGAACCCTCTTAACTGTGCATTCGGCGTGACTTCAAAAAAGTTTCTGGAATTTGTCGTGAGGCATCGTGGAATTGAAATCGATCAATTTAAAATTGATGCTATCCAGAAGATGCTAAATTCAAAAAATCTCCACGAAGTGAGAAGACTGCAAGATCGTTGGGCCTACATAAAAAATGTATATTTAATCTTGCGGGTCAATGTCAACCATTCCAGAGGTTGATGAAAAAGAATACAGTTTTTGAATGGGATCAAACGTGCCAAAATACGTTCGACAACATAAATAAGTATTTGCTCAACCCTCCGATCTTGTGCCCCTATAGTTGGAAAATCACTAATATTATATATTGCTGCTCAAGAAAGTTTGCTCGGAGCACTACTCGCACAAGAAAATGATAAGGGTAAGGAATGTGCGCTCTACTATTTAAGTAGAACTCTGACAGGAGCTGAGTTGAACTATTCTCCAATTGAGAAAATGTGTCTCGCGTTATTTTTCACAATAGATAAGTTGAGACATTATATGCAAGCCTTTACTATACACTTGGTGGCAAAAGCTGACCCCGTCAAGTATATCTTATCAAGGCCGATCATCTCAGGGCCTCTCGCTAAATGGTCAATTATACTTCAACAATATGATATTGTATATATACCCCAGAAGGCAGTGAAAGGCCAAGTGTTGGCAAATTTTCTAGTTGATCATCCAATTCCATCAAATTGAAAATTATGTGAAGACTTACCTAATGATTAGGTGTTCTATGTCGATAGCATCGTACCCTGAACCATGTACTTTGATGGCACAACACGAAGAACTGGAGCCGACGTCGACGTTGTCTTCATCTCCCCTGAGAAGCATATGTTGCCATATAGCTTCACACTCAGTGAGCTATGTTCAAATAATGTCGCTGAATACCAAGCACTAATCATTGGCCTACAAACGACTTTGGAGATTGAAATAAAATACATAGAAGTATACGACGATTCAAAGTTAATTATAAATCAGCTTTCATGTCAATACGATGTGAAACATCAAGATTTAATGCCATACTTTGTTTATGCTAAAAGATTGATGGATAAATTTGAAGGCATAACGTTGGAACATATACCCAGATCAGAGAATAAGAAAGCAGATGCACTGGCAAATTTAGCCACTGCTTTAACGATCTCAAATGATGTACCTATCAACATTTCGCTTTGTCAAAAGTGGACTGAGCATTGATCAAAAGTCCATATGAAGAAATCAATGTGACATCTGTTTTTGCGATTGAAGAAGAAGATTGGTGTCAGCCCATTATAGACTATCTCGAACATGGAAAGCTTTCTATTGATCTTCGACATAAAGCTGAGATACGAAGAAGAGCTGCAAGATTTATTTATTATAATAATAGGCTTTATTGACGCTCAAATGAAGGCCTTTTTCTTCGATGCCTAGGAAAATAAGAATCAGCAAAAGCCTTAAAAGAAGCACATTCAGGTATCTGTGGCGCTCACCAGTCTGAACCGAAGCTCCAACATCAATTAAAAAGAATGGGTTACTATTGGCCCATTATAATCCACGACTTAATGCAGTATGTGAAGCGTTGTGAAGCTTGCCAATTTCATACAAATTTTAGACATCAACCCTTGGAGCCTATTCATCCAACAATAGCTTCATGGGCTTTTGAAGCTTGAGAACTCGACCTGGTTATACCTATCACACCTAAATCATCAGCGGGACATTTCCATATCCTTGCAGGAACTGATTATTTTTCTAGATGGACCGAGGTTGTGCCATTAAGGGAAGCTAAAAAGGAAAACATTGTGAACTTTGTTCGAACACATATCATTTACCGATATTGCATCCCTCATCGTATCGTTAAAGGATAATGGAAGACAATTTGTCAACACTTTGATAGATAAGTTGTGTGAGAATTTAATTTCAAACAGTATAAATCTTCTATGTATAATGTCGCAACAAGTAGATTGGCAGAGACATTCAATAAAACTCTATGCAATATTCTAAAGAAAGTGGTCTCCAAGACGAAAAGAGATTGGCAAGAGAAGATTGATGAAGCGTTATGGGCTTATCGAACTACTCATCGCACCCCTATAGGTGTTACACGTACTCTCTGGTTTACGGAGTTAAAGCGGTTCTCCCTTTAGAGAAACAAATTCCATCTTTGAGGATGGCAATTCAAGAGGGACTAACTACTGAAGACAATGCCAAGTTACGACTTCAAGAGTTAGAAGCACTCGATGAGAGGAGACTAGAAGCTCAACAAGCACTGAAGTGTTATTAAGCACGAATGTCTAAGGCCTTTGACAAACATGTCAAGCTTCGGTCATTTCAGATTGGTGATTTAGTGCTTGCTGTAAGAAGACCTATCATCATGACGAGACATAAAGGAAATAAGTTTCACCTAAATGGGATGACCCCTACATCGTCAAAGAAGTTTACACAAGTGGCGCATACAAGATTGTTGATCAAGATGAATTAAGAATTGGCCTAATCAACGACAAGTTTCTTAAAAAAAATTATGCTTAAATTCATTATGTAAGCAGCTCCTTACAGCAAGAGCTTAAACTGCATAGTACTCCTACCCCACATGTGTTTAAAAGGTGAATGGCAAATAATAATAATAATAATAAATAAATAAAAACAATAAAAATAATAAAAAAATCAGTTGAACTACGTTATGACTTAATCCTTATATCGGAAAAGGGTACATAGGCAACTTGAAGGAAACTTTAAGTCCAATCCAGAAAAAAAAAACTTGAACTACGTTATGACTTGATCCTTTACTTCAAGGGTACGTAGGCAACTTAAATAAATTTAAGTTCAGTGCATAAATGTTTTCACAAAACTAGGAGTGTCACAACCTTATGAGTGACTCTACAAAATCGATATCGTCCATCTCATTGAATGAAAAAATTTTAAATCAAAATATGTCCATCTTTACCGGGTGCATCACAACAAATTCGGGAAAAAATCTCCAAATTCAAAATGATCATCTCTAATAAGAAGACGATACAATAAATTGAAGGCATACACTACTTTGCACAAGACTATGTACAAGTTGAGTTCATATAAAAAAAAAAGCTTCTTCAAAATCAAGTTCGATGGCTTCGTCAATGTTTCTTCAAATTCAAATTCGAAAAAAAAAAGTTCTTCAAACCAAGCTCAAAGACTTCATGGTTGCTTCTTTAAAGGTTGTAAGCTTAATCAATGTTTCCACATATACAGGTTTCAAGGCTTCGTCTTCCTCAAGTTTAAAAACTTCATGGTATCTTCTTAAAGCTCAAGTTCGATTGCTATAGGCTTCATTAGTGCAGATGCGACTCTGCCACTTTTCAAAATGTAAGTGTAGCTTTGCCTTCCTCTAAAATGTCGATTCAACTCCACCTCTCTCTGAAATGTCGGTGCAACTCTGCCTCCCTCTGCCTCCCTCCAAAATGTCAATGCAACTCTGCCTCTCTCCAAAATTTCAGTGTGGTTTTGTCTCTCTTCAAAATGTCGGTACAACTTTGCCTCTCGCCTAAATGTCGGTGTGACTCTGTAGTTGAGAAGATAATATACTCTAAGGCGCAGCTGAGAAGATCCATATACTCCTCCAAGGCACAGCTGAGAAGGTCCACATACTCCAAGGCGCAGCTAAGAAGGTCCATATACTCCAAGGCACAGCTGAGAAGATCCATATACTCCTCCAATACGCAGCTGAGAAGATCCATATACTCCTCCAAAGCGCAGCTGAGAAGGTTCATATACTCCTAGGCGCAGCTGAGAAAGTTCACATACTCCAAGGCGTAGCTGAGAAGGTCCATATACTCCCGCAAGGCGCAGCTGATAAGGTCCATCTACTCCTCCAAAGCGCAACTGAGAAGGTCCATATACTCCAAGGCGCAGGTGAGAAGGACCACATAGTCCAAGGCACAACTGAGAAGATCCTTATACTCCTCCAAGGCGCAGCTGAGAAGGTCCATATACTCCTCCAAGGCGCACCTAAGAAACACAATAGGGTAGAATAAACCGTTTTTAAGGATCATCCCTACTGGAATCAATCCACGAATCAATTTATATGCAATGATCTTCTTGAGAAACACAATAGGGTAGAATATACCATTTTTAAGGGTCATCCCTACTAGAATCAATTCACGAATCAATTTATAAGCAATGATTTTCTTGAGAAACACAATAGGGTAGAATAGATCGTTTTTAAGGGTCATACCTACTAGAATCAATCCACAAATCAGTTTATAAGCAATGATCTTCTTGAGAAACACAATAGGGTAGAATAGACCATTTAAAGGTCATCCCTAATGGAATCAATCCACAAATTAGTTTATAAGTAATGATCTTTTTTAGAAATACAATAGGGTAGAATAGACCTTGTTTAAGGGTCATCCCTACTAGAATCAATCCATGAATCAGTTTATAATCAATGATCTTCTTTCGAGATACAATAGGGTAGAATAGACCGTTTTTAAGGGCCATCCCTACTCGAATCAATCTATATGCCTTGCATGGCTTTCAAGATATTGCTACAAAAAAAAAATGATAGACCTCGAATCAGTACCTTTTAGTTGGATGCAAATTGTCAGCAAGCTTGTTAAAAAAAAGGAAAAGAAAAAAGAAAGCAAAAGCAAGAGGAGATAGAGAGAATTTTCATACCTTGATGTTTTTTTCTTCTACCCGATGATGAAAAAATGACTGAAAGGAGGGTCTATTTATAGGCTCAACACATCCAATTTCTAATGCGCTTTGGAATCATATCAAATCTTTTTAATAATAATTAAAGATTTCAAAAGATTTTTTATTTGGGATAGATTTTGAATTTAATTGAAGATAATTAAAATTTCTAAATTAAAATATAAGATTTTATTCCCAATTTTAAATTAAAATTTGGCCATAACACAAATTTTATTTTATTTTTTAAAAATAATAATTTAAAAAAATTCACATTATCTTTAAAGATTTGAAAAACTTTTATTCTGGGAAAAAAATTTAATTTCACTTTTGGAGATAATTAAAATTTTAAATTTTAAATTTAGATTTTATTTTCAATTTTAAATTAAAATTTGGGCATAATCAAAATTTTATTTAAAAAAAATTTCACATTATCTTTAAAGATTTGAAAAGATTTTATTTGGGGATATTTTTTTTGGAGATAATTAAATTTCTAATTTTTAAATTTAGATTTTATTCCCAATTTTAAATTAAAATTTGGTCATAACACAAATTTTATTTAATATATATATTATTTTTGGGTTAAAATCAATAATGGGTTGCTTGTATTTTGAGATCAAATTTGATTCAAATTTTGACATATACCTAGTTTTTATTACAAATCCAAGTTTAGATTTTTACCCTCAAGTTAAATCAAATTAAGGATAAAACCTCAAATTCATTTAAAATTTAAATTTGGCTACATTCCAAATCTTAAACTTGGGTTGACATCCAAGTTTATTCTCAAATTCTACTTCAAATTCAAGTCAAGCTTACGCACAAAATCCATAGCTTAATTGACACGTCAAGTAGGGTGAAAATTCTAGAATATACAACTTGCATTTTTTGAAACTTTATTTTTCGAGATTCATGCACCCACATACGTGCACAAATCTCGAAAAGGGGCATTTGTTGAATGAGAAATTTTGACCAATTAAATGCTGACATTTCATCACAGCTATAATTTGAATTGGTTTTGGTAATAAAAATTTCAACCCAATTCGATTCAAGCTCATGATAGAAAGCAAAAAAGATAATGGAGCCAGTTTGGACCCAATAAACAAAATATGCTCAAGCCAATAAAAAAATAGGGATAATTAGATACGTGGTACTAAATTTAGAGTCATTTTGATAAATGACAAACCAGAAAACTGTTTTGATTTGTAGCAAATCACGTGTGGCTCACGTGGTTCACAATTTGTTAAGTACGAAAATA
>JBBPDJ010000002.1:6267405-6277585 GCA_037974625.1 Cucumis cinereus | reverse complement strand
ACGGATTGAAAACTGTCAAGTAAACCCTTACTTGACAGTTTTTCACTGTCAAGTAAACCTGTTTTTGTAGTAGTGTACTACCCTTTTTACAAAATCAACCCATTAATCATCAATCATAAGATATCCAAACTCGACTAAAAGTATGTAGGGTGTGTTTGGAAGTGATACTTAGGTAGTGATTTTAACAAAAGAGATTTATGTACAATTGATTTTTAAACAAACAAATTATCAAATTTATCTTTTGGTATCAAACTCTTAAAAATAAATTTGATATATTTATAATTGATTTTTAATTATTACGAGTTCCAAAAGTTAATTTAGAGTTATTCAATTAGTAATTGTATTCTCTATTTGAGAGATAATTATTTAACTAAATAATTATGGTAAAGATCTATTTCTGAATATTTTATTGTTAAATTCATATATCCATATTGATATATTTTTACATAAAAATATTAAAAGAAAATTCAAAACATATATAATTGTTTGTTTATTAATAATTTAATGATCGTCAATGTCTGTCATTTTTTGTTACAACGTTTAGAATTTTAAAAAAAAATTCACAAAGGGCAAACCAACAATATTTTACACAAAAATTGAATTAGATAACTATTTTGGGAGTGATTGATCGAGAATAACCTAACAAAAATCTCCTAAACCCTAATTTCTCCAAAATCAATTTAAAATGATTTTATATTTTTTTAAAATTGATTTTAGTTCATGTCAAACATCATCATTTAAACGAAAAGTGATTTTGGTAGGAGAAGAAGTGATTTTTACCATCTCAAAATCACTTTCAAACGCATCCTAAAGATACACATTAAAATGGTTTTTTTTAACCTTTGTTTTGTTACAAATATTGGTGTAGACAAATTGGTGATTCTTTCCAAAGTAGACCTCCATCTTGGAACCTCCATCAAAAGCTTTGGGCTTGTCTTTCTTGTGAGAGTAAATTAATAGGTTAAAAACATATTTAGTTCCTAAACTTCATCAAAAGTAACAATTTTATGCCTGAACTTTGATCTGTAACGATTTAGTTTCTTAATTTTTAATTTTATAACAATTCAGTCCCTCAACTTTCGTTTATCGATTTATTTTTGCAAAAATCTCATTAAATCTTAGCCTTAATTTCTACAATAGGGACTAAACCATAATAAATTTTAAAATATAGAGACTAAATTCTTACAAAATTAAAAGTATAGAAATTAAATCGTTACAAACCATTTTATAAAAGTTTAGGGACAAAAAATGATTTTAACCAAATTAAGATTATGTAGGACAACATTTATAGGCAAGTTTGTTTTTGGCATATTTTTTGACTGAATGAGCAAAGTAAGGAGGAGGGAGTAAGAGAAGAAGGTAGGTCATCGAAAAATTGGTGAATAGGCACATTTGACTAAGACTTCCGAACGAAGGAATTAACACAGCTCAATATTCCAATCTTCAAGGATCGAAAGTGTTCATTTCGAAACCAAAATAACCAAATAGACATATAACTCAATCATTAGGGACCAAAAGAAATGATATTAATTGAATCTTGTTTATATTTGTTTTTCAAAGAAAGAATAATGACAATGGTTTTCTTTTGGCAGTTGTGGATATGCCTATTTTCCACTTGAAGATTTCTTTGTTAGAACCTCAATTAGAGGTTGAAGATTTAAACTTCTTACCTTTATGATAAAAAATCATATCAATTATTACTAACTAAACTGGTTTTGAGTTCGAGATTCATCATATAGGATTTCGATTTAGGGGGAAGGGGGAAATGTTATTTTAAATTCCCCCCTCAGCTACCCATTTTCCAAAATTGTTCTTTTTTTTTTTTTTTTTTTTTTTTTTGAAACCACCCTATATTTTTAATTAATTCGTAGTTTAAACATAAAATGTGAATCACCAAATAATATAATGAAAAAATGTAAGGTGTAGAAAGAAAGAAAGTGAAAGACCATCTTTTTTCAGGCAATAATTCACCCACTGCTTACTGCTCTTCAGTTCCCATTTCCATGGCGGAAATTTTAGTCCATACAGAATGTTATTCCTCCTTCTTCTTCTCGCCATCCCCACGTTTCTCTGTCAGGAAGATAGAACAAAACTAAAAAATAAATAAAACAGGGGAAGCAAGCAGAGACATAGATATTTGTAAGCTATTGCTCTCTCTCTCTCTCTCTCTCTCTCGATCTTCGAAGAGTGACGAGAAGGCCGGCCTCCTGGATTTGAGTTGCATTTCCGAAGAGCGGGGCGCAGAGAGCGTCTCGCTCCTATCTGCTCACCGGACGGTTGATGAGGAAAAAACGGAGGTTGCCGTACCGGAAACTGCTCATCAGATTAGCACTGGTTCGTCTTCTTCGCTTTTGTCTTACCTTTTTGGTTTTCTGATGTGGGTCTCTCTCTCTTTCTGCAATTTGTTTGGATTTTTTATTTTTTATTTTTGGTATGAAATGTGGATCATGGGTTGCTTTAGATCGCTTTAGAATTCCCTTTTTCCCCTTTAGTTTTGTGAATTTTGAAGAATTGCAATGACCAATCGCCAAGTGTTGGGATATTATTTGTCTTCTTTCCTCTTCAAATTCAGTAATCAAACCAAGTTCGTGTTCATTTATTTTTTGTCTGATTTTGGGTATTTAGATTTCAGTGGAATTTTCCCTTCAACTTTTATCCTGAGATTGGGGTTTGTGTTTGCTCTCTCAATACCATCTGTCAGCTAACTTGTTTGTGTTCTTTCTCAATACTCAGATTCATGGTTTCAAGTGGGTTTTGTCCTCACCACTGGTATCAACAGTGCTTATGTACTGGGATACCCGGGTACGATAATGGTCCCCCTTGGTTGGATTCCTGGAGTTGTTGGTTTAATTGCAGCAACCGCCATTTCATTATATGCAAGTACACTTATCGCCCACCTCCATGAATACGGTGGGAAGAGGCATATCAGATACCGAGATTTAGCAGGCTTTATATACGGTATGGACTGATTGTGTTGGCCTCTATTTCTGTATTCCTTCTTGATATGGCTTTCTTGATCTTTCAGGGAGGAAAGCTTATTATATCACATGGGGATTACAATATGTCAATCTTTTCATGTTTAACGTGGGATATATGATCATAGCTGGTCAATCCTTGAAGGTGCGATCAACATCGATACAAGTATACTGATCTTGCTTCAAACTAACAAAATTGCTAATTCTTAGTAATGAACGAGAACAACTCAAATAGCTCGAAATGTTTGAGCGTAAGTTAATTGAAGTATTGGCTTTGGTAACTTGTTTTCACTATGATCCTTCCCTAACTCCATTTTTTATGACTTTCTTTTAGTTTGACTGCACAACAGCCAAGAAAATTACATCTGCGTATACTTTTGAGACACACTAGTCTTCCATTTGATGACATGTATTAGGTTAGACTGAGACTTTTGACCAATTAAAATCTAGTTTGATAACAGTACTAAATACAAGAAAATCTCAATAATGTTGTTACTTTGATGGGCCAGAATTTTAGGGGGAAATAGCTTAAGAAAATGAGGATCCATTTTGGTTTATCGTGATAAATTTACCTTCCTTGAGATTACTTGTCTGTTGCAGGCTGTTTATGTCCTCTTCAGTGATGGGCACAGTATGAAGCTTCCCTATTTTATAGCCATTGCTGGTGTTGTTTGTGCACTGTTTGCAATATCAATACCCCATTTATCAGCTCTAAGAATTTGGCTGGGATTCTCAACTGTTTTCAGTTTGGTATACATTGTTGTTGTATTTGTACTGTCTATTCAGGATGGTAAGTTTCACTTTCTATTGTCTAACTTTCCTGTATTGATAAAGACTTCTTAGTTTAAAATTTCACATTAATGTTTTCTGCTGGTTCAGGAATTAACGCACCTGCAAGAGATTATAGCATCCCAGGATCCTCAACTAGCAAAATTTTTACGACGCTAGGAGCATCTGCTAATTTGGTTTTTATCCTCAACAGTGGAATGCTTCCAGAGATTCAGGTATGGAAACAATTACTTGATCCATCACTTTCGGAGCATTACACGACTTACGCAACAAAGCTACTATACCAAGCTTAACTGCTTCAAATTGGGAGTTAAAAACCAAAGGCATAAGCTTGTTTTATAGTTCTTTGAGCTATCATTTTCTTAAACCTTTGGATGTGGGACAATTGTACGTGTAATATTTACCATAAAACCTCATCGTTGGTCACTACAATTGTTGTTCTAGGCAACAGTAAGGCCGCCTGTAGTGAAGAACATGCTAAAGGCTTTGTACTTCCAGTTCACCATCGGAGGTTTGCCCATGTATGCGGTTATTTTCGCCGGATATTGGGCATACGGATCTTCCACCTCAACTTATTTACTCAACAGTGTACACGGTCCAGTTTGGGTGAAGGCAATGGCAAATATATCCGCTTTCCTTCAAACAGTCATTTCTATGCATGTAAAAAAATCGGTCTCTTTCCTAAATTTTTTTTGTTAGACGATGTAATATTAAATTTACCTTCACCCATCAGTTAAGTCTTTTAAAGAATCGGTGATTTATTTTCGCCAATCAGCTCAAGCTTAACTCAATGGATGTTTGTTGTTTTTTATTTAGATATTTGCTAGCCCGATGTACGAGTATTTGGACACGAAGTACGGGATCGTAGGAAGCGCAGTGAATATAAAGAACTTATCATTCAGAATAGGTGTGAGAGGAGGGTACATGGGCATAACCACACTAGTCTCGGCGATGCTGCCTTTTCTTGGAGATTTCATGAGCCTTACAGGAGCAATCAGCATATTCCCATTAACATTTATACTTGCAAACCACATGTACCTTGTAGCAAAGAAGCCAAAACTCAGTTCTTTACAGCAGCTTTGGCATTGGTTTAATATTTTTTTCTTTGGTTGTATGTCCTTAGCAGCAGGAGTTGCAGCATTGAGGCTCATAGCAGTAGACTCCAAAAACTACCATATATTTGCTGATATATGATCGTATTTCATTTTAGGAGCCTTCACCACATAATACTATAGTGTGGCCTAAGTTTAGATTACACTTTCCTCTTTTCTGTCATATTGCTAGTTTTGTGCTTTATTTTGTATTGGTGTATATTATATAAAAAAAAAAAATAAAAAAAAAAATGAAGAATAAGGATGTAGCTCCTAAACTTGTCAATTATAATTTATATAAAAACTTTTGATTTTATCAAATTAGATCTAAGCTTAAATAAATGTTAAATGTTTTCTTTATCATTCTATTCAATTTCCCTTATTTGCCCACTAATTTTAACAACAAAACAGTGTAAACGTCCCATAAAATCATTAAATTAATTTCAATAAAAATAATGTTTTACATTGTTATGGATAGATTTGGACTAGAGAGTATATTCGATTTCAAGTGGGTAGTGATTTTAATAATATATATATATATATATATATATATATATATATGTAGACACGAAGTGAGTGTTGGGTCAGCTTACATGCACCTCGACTAATCTCTTAGCATTTAAAAACTATATACTTGATTCTATTTCAATCCTAAATACGCAATCAAGGTCTAAAATGATATTCGAATCAAATAATTGATCAAGTAAATTTTGATTCGTCAATGTGGTTAGCAAGAATAACTATATTCATGTTAAACTATCGTTTGAACATGCTAATGTATTCAAAAAATGGTAGAGATTGTGCATAAAGCTTTCTAATGTTTTGTCTAATTTGATTAGTTTCAATATATTATAAATTAGCAATGAGGTTAAAGAAAAGATTTGACTTCAAAAAGGGTTATTTCGATAAAAGACTTCTTGATTTAGGTAGTGTGTTAATTGGTTAAAGAGTTAAAGCAATTAAGTATAGTAAATTCACGGATGAAATCTATACCTTGGGACGTTCTTTTGTTGAAAATATTCATACTTGATCACTTTAATTGTTTTTTAGTTTAGTTTCACTTTCCTTACAACAAAGTCACTGTCCTGAATAAAATTGAAACAATCTTTGAATAACTAAAAGAATATCAAATTAATCATGAGAACAATACTTGGTCAAATTTGTTTTAAACTATGACACGTGCGCTTGTGCAACATCAAGTTTTTAAGAATCTAATCACAAAATATATGTTATATGAGTTTTAAGACGAACTTAACTAACTCAACTAAGTTAAAAAGATGTTTTCCTTACAACAACGTGTAAAGTTTTGTTTGAAGTTTATCTTTGATAGACATGTACGAGCGGTAGACTTCAAATCACAATATTAACATTTTTTTATGATTGTCCAATTGATGGTATCCTTTGTTTTGGAGGCTTTCATGTTTGACATTTAACAATTGGAGTAATACATTTATGTTAATCTCCACTTTAATGATAATAAAATAATAATATGAATATGAATATGAATATTCACAATTCTTGAAAATCAGCAGCCACTTCCTACAGCCCACCCACGTGGCCCATCCTGATGGTGCCATTTGGCGTTGCTCTTGTTTCCTTGGTTTTACATAGTTTTTACTCTTTTTCTTTTCACAATTTTTTTCCAATCCTCTCTTTTCTCATTTTTCAAAATGGCCTTAAAAAAAGTGTTACATACCTGATTATCCCTATTTTCAATTAATTAGTTAAAGTTTGAGAGTTTTAAAATGAAAAATTTAGAAGAATGACAAATTTTATAATAAGATGAGAACCACTGTGAGATATTGTTACTTTTAACTTAAACTTATTTTTAAAAAATTTAAAGACTAAAATGATACATATAGGTCTATATTTATAAACTTAGAGCTAAAAATGTATATTTTTAAAACTCAGAAACCCAAATGCACATATTCAATAAAACATGGGATTAGATAAATAATTTTTCCAACAAACATTTTTTTAAGAAAAAAAAATTGAACAACTTTCTTACTTTTTGAGAGTTTAAGAGGAGAATCTCACCCGGTGAAAATACTATTTCATCTCTCATTCAAATATTTTCAATTTTAATTTTTTTTTTAATACAACCTTTCAAAACCAATTTCAATTTTAAACTTTATACTTCATTCTTTTTTCTTTTTTGTTTTTCACCCTATTTTTGTCAAGTTTCAACCAATTTTTTATTTTTCATAGATTTCTTGATTTAAAAAAAATTAAACAAATTTCGTTGGGATTTCTTAAGGATTGAAAAATATTTGTTAAAAAAGAGTTATTATGTGAAATTTCTATTAAAAATTGAAAATTGAGGAGATATCAAATTTTGCAAACAAAAAAAAAGTGTAAGATTTGAAAAAATATAGAGAAACTCAAATACATAGAATTTCAGTGTTATTTTGGATCGAGACAACACAAAGATTCTCTATATTTTCCATTTTAGTGCAAAATTTGATATTTGGAAAAAAGATTTGAAAAATTATGTAAGATTTGATATAAGATTATTTGAAAAGATTAAATACTTGATATTCAAAAAAGTATAAGAGATCTCACCGTGTAATAGATGTACGAAGACCCAAAACAATCTATAAGTTAGAAAAAGTTATTTTAAACTAAATCTAGGTGCTCAATCTTGTCCGAGAAAAACTATTTAAGCAAGTTTCCAAAAAGCAAACTAGTTTTGTAAGAGAAAAAGCTGACAATGTTATTTTTTACAATTTTCTGTTCTAATTCTATGAGGGCTAAAGATAAATCCCTAGGTCATGTTTACAAATGGTGTAACATAATAAAAGTAATGTAATTTGGAAAGTGGGATCCAATTAATTACATTTGCCATTGTTTACTAGCGTTTTGCATTCCTTCTAACACGTGGGCCTCATTTAAAAAACTGCAATAAATTGATGTAATTTGAATGAAGCCTAAGGGCCGATCAATTAGACCATATTTGAATTTCGTATGGGTGCCACACCTTTTTTCGTTATAGATTTCTTCAAAATTTCAAATTTTATTTCAAATTTTCCCCTCACACGTCAACATTTATAGACGTACAGTTGATACGTTACTTACGATTTCGTTCCATCGTTGGTGGAAACTAAAACAGTAATGATAAGTTTGTGTGGATTTTTTTTCTTTCTTTCTTTTTTTTTCTTTTTTTTTTTGTAGGAAATTTTTATAGATTATTGTTGTGATATTTTTGGTGCTAGGGCAAACTATATCGATAAGTTAATAAGTTACCATGCATGAGATTAATTCCATGCATGTTCAATACTACTGCATGTTTGGTTGTTGATTTGTTTGTTCCCAAATGTGGCAAGGTAGATAGAACAAAAGTAAAGAATGAAAGAGATATAAAAACATGGACAAAATAATCTTGCACAAAGAAGAAAAATATATCAAACTGTAAACCCAACGGTAACCCAAAACGCAAATGATAAAAAATGAAATAGCATGTGCAAACTGTATCAAACGAACATTAAATTCAAACGAACAAAGCATGCAAAGCATTGATAGTGCAATGGTTATATGTTTCGTAATTTCTCGAACTACACAAGTTCTCATGACAATCAGAGATGATTTAGCATAGTAAATTGTATCAAGTGAAGTTGAAGTCGAATAGACAGAACATGCATAACATTGACAATGCAATAATTATATATTTTTTATTTCTCAAACTATGCATATTCTCATGGCAATTGGAAAAAGCCGCAATTTCTATAAACCCTACTAGAGAAGTTTTATATAACCAAATCGGATGTTATGGTGTATCATTTATATATGATACAACATATAGTTTTTAAATTGAATTTGTTTCTAAATTAAATTTATAAAAGATATATTCGATATACACTTCAAACCTAGGAATCTATCAATTTAAAGCTCTAATATACACATTTTAATGTTTAGGAGCCATGATATAAAAAAAAAATTCAAAAGTCTATAGGCTAAATTCTCGATCCTATATGAAATTGTACTTAATGCAAACAAATTATAATTACACCACATTTCATTACTTATACAAAAACGTGTCTCTAAATCAAATCTCCTAAAGATACATCATTATGGCTTCGTATGAGCTATTTAAGAACTTTTGATTTCTTTTCTAATATTTAATTCTTTTATTGATTTAGACATCCTAGTTTTTTTTTTTTTTCAGATTATTTTTTCCCTAAATTATAAACATATAGTTATTGTCACGTGAAAAAAAATAAGATGTATTTCTGTTTGGTTTCTCAATCTGACATCAAGAGTTGATTGTCAGGTCTAAATTCTATTTTGATCCCTAAACTTTATATCTTGTTCTATTTTAGTCTCTAAACTCTTAAAAACGTCTATTGTAGTTCTCGAACTTTTAAAAAGAGCCAAACTTAATTTTTGAGTTTATTTGAAAAATGTGTTGATTAAGTTTATGTGTTGGCATAAAAAATTTATAGAATAAATTAACAAGATTTCTTGGTTATTTATCAATTTAAGCAATATGATTAATTTAGAGCCTAATCATTCAAATAACGAAACTGCATAATTATTCTGTTAAAAGTTTATAAAATCATAACGACATGGATTAAAGTAAATTTTTTCTTTAAATTTAAAGACTAAAACATATAATTTTAGAAATTTAGTGACCAAAATAAAATAAGATACGTAATTTAGAAACCAAAACAACATTCAAAGCTAACTGTAATCATGAATTATAACTTTGACTTAATGTTTCAATTGGTTAGTGAAAAGAACATGAAGGTGCTTCGAAGAATAATATTGGGATTCGTTGCCACTCCCACTTTCAATTTTTTATTTATTTTATTTCCGCAATTGTCATGGGGGTGGAGATCCTTGTGGAGAATTGATTGGAATTAGGTTCGTCAAATATATATATATATATATTGTATTGAAAAATTTTAATTGAGTAGTAAAGTTTCTCGATAATTATTTATAAAATTAATTTGAATTTCATATTCATAATTTGAATTTAGAGACCAACTATTCGAATGTTTTGACATAAATAAATAATTAATTAATTATCTATCACATTTATTCTTTTATATATATAATTAATTAATTAATTAATTTAGAGAGAGATTTGAAGATTTTGACAAAAAAAAATTATTATTATTATCTATCAAATTTATTCTTTACATTTATATATAAGGTAAATGACAAAATTGTAAAGTATCGAGATGGAAAACAAGAAACCTGTAACGCCCCAGATTTTTAACCTTAACCCAAGGTCGTTACTTTAATAAACATCATTAAAACCATTTTAAAGACGAAGGCAAATCAAAATAAATACTTTAAATTAATTCAAATAAAATAATATAAGAT
>JBBPDJ010000002.1:6242483-6258393 GCA_037974625.1 Cucumis cinereus | reverse complement strand
AATCCGTGCCAGAACTCCCTAAATTGGTCATCACTGATGACTACAACGCTTCCAAAGCTAACGTAAATAACCGATTTGGACGGCTGTGAGTCGAGCCACGCCAAGCAGCTCCGATCCACTTCCCAGAGGCCGTTAGAAGACTCTGATGCCGCCGGAGAGCTTTGACCGGAAAGCCTGGTTTTCAGGTGGGCGTGGAGAGGTCCGATCGCGTAGATATTGGAGCACCGACTTCGAAGACTCGACAAAATAGGTCCTTCCAAATCCTCAAATGTGTTAAATATGAGAGCGTGGAATTTAAAGCTTTGCATAGTTTGGGTTACGCCGTATTGAAGGTTTGGATCAAATGGGTCTTCCAGTCGGCAGAAGCTTGGGAGATCTCTGCAACGGAGAACATTTTCCATCCCAATCACACCGTCGATGATTCTATCCATGTCTTCTTCCCCTGAATTCCAAGACAAATCAATTAATTGGCACAACAGCAAACAAAATGGGGGATTTTGCAAAATAGATCGTTGATTCAACTACCTTTAATCGGAAGCTGACCATCTTCAATGAGTTTGGGAACAAATGAATAAGCCGAGAAAGAAGAAGCACTAATAGTTCGGAAAATGAAAACAGGGATCTTAGGATCAGCGTCAACATCGACGATGAAATTGAAAAGGCCGTCAAGAATTATACAAGTGGGAGTCGGACCCAATTCACCGGAGAGCAGCATGTGCTTGAGAAGTGGCTTGGTAATGGATCTCAAACTGTTGATCAAGGCAGAGAAGTTGGCGATGGTGCGATCTTCGAGGGGAAGGCCGTCGGTGATGGTTCGGAATTGGAAATTGGGAAAGTGAGAGAAACGAGATTGAATGTCTGTATTGAGAGTGAGTTTGTGGTGAATTCGGTGGATATTAAGGAAGGTAATACGGAGGGCGGAGAGGGAAAGAAGCTCGGCGAGTTTGAGCATAGAGTTGACATGGCCTTGAGCTGGGAAGGGGAAGATGAGAACATGAGGCTCTGTTCCTTGTTGCTCCATGATTCTCCAGTTCCCACGATGCGCTGCCACATCTTTGTGGTTTGGTTGTACATACTATTTAAAGACTTCAGTGTATTGGCTTGTAATTACAATTTAACCTCTATGGATTAATTACAATAACAAATATTATTTTTGTCTAACCACATTTCTAACCTCTCAAAATATGGAGACTAGGTTTGCCTTTAAATTTTGTAGGGAGCAATTAGCATCCAAAGATAACTGTTAGAACAATGTAGAAAATTGGTAAACATTTAAGGGATGTTTGGTGGTTCGTAATGGAACGTGTTTGTAATGTAATGTAATGTAACAAAAAACTTTATTTGAATTGTGTGTTTATTTGTATCCTGCGTTTTGGGTTTGATTTTAATACAAAATTCATTCTGTTTCCATAGTTTTCAATTCAACATTCTTCCTCATGGTTTTTATGTTTTACAATCCCATTTTCATTACGTTTTTCAACACACTTTTAATTTTTAAGTAATTATGATTATATTCTAGTTCTTCAAATAGCCTTTTAATAACTTCAGATTTAAAGAATTAGAGACACATACTCAATTTTGAAAAGTTGTTTGGTTATTATTAAACTTTTCCAAAATAAACGTTGTGGTAAAGAAAAAAAATATCAATTTATACCCATGATTTATGAGGTTGTATCAATTTAAATATTAAATTAATAATTATACCAATTTAAACCTTAAATTTCATGATGCAAATTATTATTTTCCCTTACAAAATATGTAACCTTAATATAAAAAAAACAATGGGAGAAATATATGGCATAAGGAGAACTTTGTTTTAGGACGTAGTTTAATTTTGAAACTATTAGTAAGATATTCAATAAGAAAAAGCAAAAAGTTGATGGGTGAAAAGCAGTATTTATAAGTTTAAATAAATAACAAAAAAAAAAAGAAAATAATATTCATACCAGATCTAGGTATTCAAAATTATGACTAATAATAATAATTAAAAAGTTTGATAATATAATATCATGAGATGAAGTTTGCACTTTCATCCCATAGTAACAGTGTTGAAAAACAATAATCGAAGATAAAACGAAAATAAAATTGTAAGATATATAAATCGTGAAAAAGATGTTGGATTGAAATTGTCGAAACATAATAAATTTTGTAATTAAATCGAACTTCTAAACATCCAATTCAAATAAAGGCTTTTATTACATTATATTGCAAATTCCTGTTCTTTATTTTCGTATGGTCAATGTTTGAAATAGCGATATCGACTACAACAAGTGTGAGATCGTTGTAGCTCAAACAAAAAGTTTTTTTTATAGAATTCTAACTATTTTAAATATTTTATAGTTTATGCTTATTTTAATTAATTCCCTAGAATTTTTTAATCTAACAGAATACTTAGTGTTATCTTCAGACCATAGAGATTTACAATACACTATTACAAAACACAGGAAGACAAAGGAACGCAGAGTGAAACAAAGAACTTTAACCAGAGATGTCAATGGATTTGATTTCAGGCTTCTTCACTTCCACTTTTGGTACAGTCACAGTGAGAACTCCATTCTCCACACTTGCCTTCACTTCATCAACTTTGGCATTCTCCGGCAACCTGAATCTCCTCATGAACTTCCCACTGCTTCGTTCAATTCTATGCCATTTATCGTTCTTCTCCTCATGCTCTTTGTTTCTCTCTCCACTGATCTGCAAGACTCTGCCTTCTTCAACCTCAACTTTGACTTCCTGTTTGTTGATACCAGGGAGATCGGCTGTGAAGATGTGGGCTTGTGGGGTTTCCTTCCAGTCAATGCGAGTGTTGGCAAAAGCAGAGGTTTCACGAACAGAGGAAGGAACAACTCGGGCGAACAACTTGGAGATGGAACATGAGAGTGAGGGAGAAGGAATGTATAGTGAAGATAAAAAGTTGTCATATTTACAAAACGAGAAAAAAAGACATATATTTGTCGTTTATACATCATATTCTGGTATTGCTGATGAGAACATTATAGAAACTGCAAAATGACTTAACTTGTTTAAACTGTAGTATTGCATTTGGTGAGAACATTGTAGTGGTAGTTGTCGCAGGTACCTACACTTTTTGGTGAATTATCATCCAAAAACCCATCTAACCAACCAGGAATAATGTACAAGATTTTCCAACATCAACAAAAACATAGAAACATTTAACTTATATATCAAAAAAACTTCTAGTGTAAAGAATTGTTTTATGTTCAACGTGAAAAAAAAAATTGTGAGGTTTAGGAATTTATTGAGCTTTTCGTAAGTTATTGTTGGAACATTAAATTAATGTGATTTTCTCTTAAAATCAATTCGCAGTGAGAGAAATAGTAATTGATCTTATATAAACTGAGACTTCTGTTTTCGGCGTGGGAGCTATCCTCAAAATATACCCTATCAAAATGATGCCTCTTTTAAAATGTACAATTCTTGAATTGGATCTTAGTATTTAGACTAAATATCCTTGCTTTAATATAAACAACTTAAAACTACTCCAAGTTCTATACGGTCTTTTATATATCTTTCTTTTCCTCCTTTTTAGATTATATTAGAAAAATACATAGAACACATCCTTAGGCTACACATATCTTTATGCATCTCACTTCATTCTCTAATCATAGTTTGTCACGTGACAAACTCTTCTTGAAATGTATAGATACCGTATTTTGTCTGGCTTTTTTTTTTTTATTATTATTTATTTATTAATGTTATTCTCAATTCTCATATTATCTTGATGTTTTGCTATAATCCCCTAAGAAAATATAGAAAAAAACATAAAATTATTTGATTTGAAAATATTTTTAAAAAATAATAATAAAAAAAAAGTTTAACTAATTTTCCATTTTCTCATCTCATGTATGTTTCCCCTCTTCCCTAACTTTTCTCTAATTTCCCTATCTCTCACATTGTCTTTTCACTCATTCCCTCATTATCTCCTCATCCCTCATTTCTCTTCCTCTTCCTCACTTCCATAAACAATTATTTTTCTATTTTCTCTTCCATTAAAGAAGAGAACAAAGTGGGGGATAAGGATAACTATTTTTTTTCTCTTCTATTTGGACATTAAAGAACAGACCTTTTTTTTTTTTTTTTTTTTTATTTTTTATCATCAATCTCACTTCCACTTTATCTAAAAAACAAATGAAATTAATTCTTGAAGGATTAAAAATTCTTCAATGGGAGAAAGATAAAAAATATTGTTCACAGCAAAATCCCTTCAATTATCTCCTCAATTTATTTTATAGAGATGGAGAGAATCAAATCTTATTTTCATTGATAGAAAATTCAAGATCTTTCCAATTTACAAATTATCTACAACCATAGAAAGTTTGAAATTCTCTACCATTTTTATTTCAATGGTATGTTTACAGTAAGTTTAAATGGCAAGATTTAGTTTGTTTTCTTGGCCTATTAACTCTACCGGGACAATATTGTTTTATGAGATTTGTGTGCATGAATTAATTATTCTGGTATAATTGGTTTGTTGGATTTGTGTTTTCCATACGTGCACGAATTTAGTTAGTCTACTACCATATTATTATTATTAATAAATACATGAAATGCCTTGCCAAAATTAAATTTTAGAATTAGTAATGTTTACATGCAAAATCTCCGTTGATAAATATTTTTTTAGAAAAGTACATAAAAAAAAAGTAGTGTTTGGGTTTTATATTAACAATTAATAAATATATGAAAAATTTACAATTTAAAATTCTAAATTTGAAATCATTTTCATAAAATTAAAAATTTGAATTTCAACAATCAATAACAATTTTTTTTAATTAAAAATGAGACTGAGTAATATTCTTTTTTTGAATTTATTAATTGCTTAGGTACATGAAATTTTACCTTCAAACACTAACAACAGAGATTTAAAACGTCAGTGTTTTTGGGAATCCAAAATAAATTTTCATTTTTATTAATGACTATGATGCGACTCATAATTATTAGTTTATCCTTTATTTCTAAAATGTGAGCTAGTAAACATGAGACATTTAAAATGAAGCAAAATAACATCTTGTGGACCTTATTGATTTTTTTAAACAGAATAATAATAGATAAAATTTGGTAACCGTTTTTACGGGTGTTGTAGGGTGCTAACACCTTTCCTATACATAAATTACTCCCGAACTCATATCTAAATTTACGTAGACCAATACTTTTTAATTAGGTGACCAATCACGCCTTTGATAAGATTGGTGGCTATTCCAAAACTATTTATTTTAAGTGGCCATTAAAAGGGAACGTCGGTTGCTCCGGATCGTGATCACTTTGTGACAAAATGCACACAAATAATGTCAGTTTTTATATCATACATACCCTCAAACACTTACATATTTCTTTAAATAAAGTGAAGACCACAATATACATTTCATAAACAAATATGAGAGTAAAGAAACATTATAAAAAAAAAAATCATATAATGGAAAGAATCATGAAAAAAGCTTCAAAGTAAAAGGCATTCATAAAAGGTAATTAAAAAAATATGGGAAAGCACTGATCAAATAAATAAAAGAAAAGAATTAGTGAATAAAATGCTTTCCCATGGCTGCATGGCTCATAATCAAGATGCTTAAAAGTCAACACATTGCTGAGAAAAAAGTGTTGAAATTCTCAATGACCCACACAACACCATTTCTTTTTTTTTTTTTTTTTTTTTTTTTTTTTTACACTATAAATTCACCCATTTAGCTCTTCAATTCTCCATATATTTCATATAGTTTCTTTCTTCTCAAATACAAATCCCTTTTAATCTGCTCATTTTCCCCTTTGCCTTTTCTTTCTGTAAATTATATTGCAATAATGAATGATATGGAGAAAGTAGTTTCATGCCACACTGTTGGTTCTTGGAAACAACAGCTCCTCAAAGCCAAACAATACAACAAATTGGTACCTTTTTCTTATCATTTCCTTCTAATTATTTTCCTCTCCTTTTTGGGTAGGTATATAACATTGTTTCCAATACTTCATCGATATTAGGTCGTCGTGAATTTTACCGCAACATGGTGTGCCCCATGTCGTGGCATGGCTCCTGTTCTTGAAGATTTAGCGAATAAAATGAGTAATAATGTTATATTTTTGAAAGTGGACGTTGACGAACTCATGGTATTGTTAACTTGTCTTAATCACTATTTGAAAACAATACCCATTGTGAGGACTTTATATTATTTGTGTTTTGTGTAGAGTGTTGCCAATGAGTACGGAGTGGGAGCCCTTCCCTCGTTTCAATTCTTCAAGAACGGAAAGTTAGTGGACAAGTTCGTGGGAGCAAGGAAAGATGTTTTGCACAAAACTGTATCCAAACATGTTGCATAAACCTGTTTTTTTGGTGGCAAAATTGCACAAACCACCTCTAAATTATAGGGTTGGTAACAATAACACCCTTCCACCCGTAATTCATAAATTTGATCAATATCCCCTCAAGTTTATTTTTGGTTGCAATGAACCTCTTCTGTTTAATCAATTTTTATTTATATTTAAGATAAAAAAAAAAAAAAAAAAGGACAAACTTGTCTTATTAAAAGAAGAAGATCTTAAAAATTAATTTGAGTGAATAGTTCATACCCTAAACCAAACTGACAAATTCTAGGGGAAAATAACCATACATTTCAAGTTTGTATCTATCAGCAAACCCCAAAAAACTGTTTTTGTACATTTTTTCTTTTAGTTATGGTAAAATCATTTGTTTTTTCTCAGAGCAAATCCCCAAATTTGTTGCAACATCATACAAAATTGATAAAAGCTCAGCCAAATGGATCAATCAAATGATTTGTTGCAGCTGCTGTTAAATTCTAAAATCAACCCCAAATTTGTTGCAGTCATCCAAATTTAATAATAACTCAACCAAAGGATCATCAAATGACATATGATTTGGTTGCAGTTGCTTCTAAATTTCAGAATCATCTTCTTTAGTTTAAAGATTTTGTCTCTTCTCCTTCCCATATTTTTTCATATCAAGGTGTCGACTACAATGGGAGGGTATGAGTTTTTTTTTTTTTTTTTTTTTTTTTAAATTGATTTAACAAAAGGGGTTGATTGCAACCAATAATAAACTCTTGGGGATAATTGATCAAATTGATAGTTCATAGTCCTTATTATAACGAACCACATAGTTTAGGGATGATTTGCAATTTAGCCCAGACTAAGTTTATCTTCATGTGCCGTTCCTAAGAAAATGTATTAAAAATACATATCTTTTCATAAAAGAAAAAAAAAAAAATCATCAGGTAACAACTTGTATTGGTTATGTACTTGAGGTCGAGGATATGTACCCAAAATTTTTCAGTTTATTAAATATTGCTGCAAACGTAACCAAATTTAAGCAAAATGAAATGTTGTTTATAACAATTTCATCCATTTGTGTTCTATTGAGATCCATATATTTTAATTTATCCCATCTTTTTTAAGGGTTGGAGTATATATATATATATATATATATATATATATATATATTCGAATTAAAAAAGAAAAAAAAAACTGAAACCTACCATAAATTCGCGGCCTAATATTTAAAGTGAGAGAATAAATTCCAAAAATCAATGATAATAAAAGAAATTTGAATATATAAAAAAAAAGAGAAGTAAAAAAAAGTCTAGTAGAGTTAGGTATGAGTAATTATGAAATGTTAACGTTATTTAATGTATCCTCGCCCCCTTCGCTTTTTTCTACCATTATGAAAAGAAAAAAAAATAAAAAAAGTGTATACCCAACCAAACTGTGATCCTATCTGATGGACAGTGAATTTGGTGGAATCCCTTCTGAAGTGGCAAACTCTCAACCTCAGTGGCTTCCACGTGTGAGATATGCAAAGCACCAACACACACTGCACTTTATTGTGTAGAAAACCCAAACAGAAAATGGGTTTGATTTCTTTTGTGTAAAGAACTTAGTTCTCAGAATATACACAAAGAAAATAGGAAGCTTGTGAAGAGAAGAAAAGAAAACAAGAAGTAAGAAGTAGAAGTAGAAGAAAGATAGAAGAAGATGAATACACGGATTTAAGTGGTTCAGCACTATGGCCTAGTGAAGGGAGCAAGAAGATTTTATTCAGATTCTTGAAAGTAATTACAAGGTAATTATCTGAATCTTTCCTATTACAACGTCATTAAAAGCTTATGTAAATAAACTATTTATAGAGAAAGAAAAGTAGTAACAGAGTTGTTGTAGTAACTGAAAACAGTTATGCTTTCACAATTCCAACACCTTTCTCTGGACAACATCTCCTTCAGCTGCTTGTTCTACCTTGATTGTTGAGAAGGCTTCTCATTGGTCACGCCTTCTTGGAATCTTTTAAGATGAACTCCCATGTGGCTTTTCAGGATGGTGAAGTGGGCATTAGAGCCATTGTTTGTGGCAATAATGGTGTGAGGTGATGAGCTATAGAGAACCATTTCTCTATTAGGGTTTATGTAGAGCTTGTAAAGGCCATCGCTATGAAACATGGATTATTTAAAGCTTTCGAGGTATTCTGCTGTTGTGGGTTGAATATGACTTCAAATTTTTTTAAGCTTCTTGGTTGGAAATACAAGATACACGCAAACGAGATCCAGAATTTCATTGATGCAATACGAGATCATCACATCTATGATGTTTTTCTTGGTTTCCTTTGAATCAACCACACAAGCAATTTCGTCGCACATTCGTTTTCGATTTTCAGAGGCATGGCTTGGAGATCACCATTCATAAGTGAATTAAACTTTCCTTCTTAAAAGTTTTAACCTTAGTTTTTTTGCTATTGTACTGAAAAATTAAAACAAAAAGAAATGATAAAAGTAGAAAATTTAAATTTGAAATCAAATAATATCAAGTGAAATATACTACATAATTTACAATTTTAAGTTTTATTTTTTAATTAGGTATGGGTCAGGATTAAAATTTCCCTTGGATAAAATTATATGCCTCATTCTTTAAGCTAATGCTCAAACTGAATAAAGATTTTAGTTATTCAAAAAATGGTTAAAGTTCAATGATAATTAAACTTAATATCTTAATAAGAGAGAATGTATATTTTTTTTAGGTCAAAAATTCAAATTTATTTACCCGAAACGTCGTTGTACTAAAAAAAAAGACGTGTGTTTAAAGTCCAATATTATTATTGTAATTTCCATTTTGGCCTAAATTTTAAAAAATATACTTTTGTTTAATTTTTTGGTTAAATAGTAAATTTAGTTCTATCATCTATGGTTTGAAGAAAGTTAGAATTTAGACCCTACATTTTATAATTAGATAAAGCCCATATGATTTACAATTAGAATTTAAGTTTCTATGCATGTCTTGATTAGATCTTCATAAATAGTCAAATAGTCTCTGAATCAGAATGATGATTCGTTATGAAGATTTTATCAAACCATAAAATCTTTTAGCGAGTAGACTATAGTCTATCTTTAATTTTTTTTTCACCATAGAGGACCAATTTTGTAATTTATTCTTTTTTTTTCTCAATATATTCATTTTTATCTCTATATTTCAATTTGTATATTTAACTTCCTTAATTAACTTAAACACAAATAACGACAAAAAAATCATTTATATCCAACTTTGGCAAGATGCTTTTGTTGTTATAACCTTAATCTTAAATTTCATCAAACTCTAAACTAAAAATCAGGTTCCTTTTGATAACTATCTCAATTTTTTGTTTTCGTTTTTTCTATTTTTTAAATTATGTTTCAAATTTTTTTGTTTATTAAAAAAAAACCATATATGTTTGATAACTGATTTCAAAACAAAAGCATTCTTTTTTCTTTTTTCAGTTTTTCTTCATAATTTCAAAAACAAATTTCTTGCCGTTTTTTTTTTTTTTAAAAAAAAGTGAATTAGTTACGTTACTAAACACACCCATTTTTTAAAAAATAAAAAACAGAAACCAGAAACAGAAAATGAATGATTACCAAACAGACTCTTAATTAACATAATTAAATTTTAAATGGAAAGAACAGGTCAATACCACTTTTCTTTGAAATCGCATATATGTTTTTGTTTTTCAAAAAGGAGATGCTCATACTCATAGCTAGGCATATATAATAAATGAGAATAAAGCCTCACATACCTCAACAAACACAATAACAATACCTTGGCATGAGCCCATATGTATAATATATCTAAAAGATGCTCAACTTCCGTACTAGTAACAATGGTCGTTCTTATTCATATACCTATGATCGTCTTCTTTCCTTACCAAAACGAAACTTTAATGTGATTTGATAAATAAAAAAGTCCAATCCACTCGACCAATTAGGATTCGAATCTCCTTTTTTTAATCAAGTGCACATGTTTTATGCTTTAGTTAAATTATATTTGTGCTAACATATATGTTCTATGTTATATGTATTTAGCTATGTCTTTATCCGTTTTTTAAATTAAAAGAGCATAAATAATGATTTTTTAAAAAATTCGACTAAAATAGTTTTAATGGATGAAATTTAATTTAATCTCTAAATTTATTTTGGAGTTAGTGAATGGGAGTGAACCATCATAGAACTTCCCAAACGCGAGGAGGAACCCTAGTTATTTTTCACTACATATTTTAATAATGTTTTATTTTACTTTATGAAAGATATTTCTTATGTTGTTATTCTTTTACTCTCAATATTTAATTGATTAATTTAAAATAGATGGTATATTGTGTAAATAAAAAAGGAAATTACTGTAAATGCGACAAAAATGTTAAAAATATTTACAAATATAGTAAAATTTCATAGTTATTAGTGATAGACATTAATAGACTTATAAGCATCAATTAGTGATAGATAATAGTAGTGATCTATTAGTACTATTAATAGCGATCAATGATATTTGACTATATTTATAAATATTTTGCTTTCTTTTTTCTATATTTGAAAACAATCCAATAAAAAAAGTATATATAATTTTTTCCCCGTTTAACATTTATTAAAACAAAGTATATATAATTTAATAACATTTATTAAAACAAAATCGATATTCTTGAAGAATCTGTATAAGAAAACGGAAAAGAAATATTAAACGGGGAAAATGGAAAGATAAAGCTTTTTGACACAACTCACTAAAAATTTGGCTACATGTCTTGTATAGTAGAAAGGAGCTACACATTCTAGACTATAGATAATTGAAGAAATATATATATATATAGATCATTTATGCATCTTTTGGTCTTGGGACATGATAAGGGTGCTAGCTAGCGGAATGTCAATCTAGTTGAGATGTCTCGGTGCATCTCTTGATCTCTATTGTTTTTTGATATTGTTAAAAAAAAAAAACACTACTTTTCCCTCCGATAAAAGTTGGGAAAGTAGTGTTAATACCTTAAGTAAAATGAGGAAAATGATGGTGATATCATGCATTGAATTTTGAAGGTAAATATTGTACGATGAACAATGCACATTCATTTAGTGAAAATGGTTCTTTGGATTCTGTATTTAGTTACACTTTAATTTGTGACACATTTTGCCCATTCTTAAATTTCATTATAAATTCAACCATTCAACCTTGCAATTCTTCATAAGTTAACTCATTTTTAACTCACTCTTATACCATTTTTTCACATTTAAAGAAGATTTTGTGAAATGGCAGAAATGGGAAAAGTTATTTCTTGCCATACTGTTTCTTCATGGAAGCAGCACCTACTGAAAGCCAAGCAATACAACAAGCTGGTATATATATGTCTACTTTTTGTTTAGTTTTCGAAATCAAATCCAAAATTTTGAAAATTAAGACCCGTTTGATAATTTTTAGTTTTGAATTTTTGGTTCTTCACGTTCAGTTTTATAATACCACTTCAAACACTTATTTTCCTAAAACAAAAAATAAGTATTTGAAAACTACTTCTTCACTTCTCAACACTTTATACTTTTTGGTTTTTTAAAACAAGAGTATAAATTGAATGACAAAACATATTAGAAAGTTAAGAGTGAAAGTAGTGTTTGATTTAGCTTAACGTTAAAAGAAAAAAAAAAAAAAAAACAAGTTTTGTAAAACCACTTCCACCCACCTATTAGTTTCTTTGTTTTGTTATCCTAGTATTTTAAAAAACCAAGCTAAATTTTGAAAACTATAATATATATATATATATATTAATATTTTATTTTTGTCACTCAAAGCTACTATGTGTTGGTATCACTAATAGCTACTATCAGTGAAACAATGACTATTAGTGAAACTTTCTATTTTTCACCATTACAAGTACTTTTAATTGGTTTTTTCAAATTGAAAGCTATTATTGATAGCAGCGCTATCGGTGCTAGCAATTGATAGATGCTATCAGTGATAGTTTTCAATTTGAGAAATGTTATCAGTTGCTATCATTGATATCGACTATCATTCATAGTGCTTCTATTAATGATAGCTACTAAAGGGTAGACTTGACATTTAAAAAAAAAATTACCAATTGTCTGGTCAACATTTGTTATTTTTGCAAATATTTTATTCTTGTGCTATACTTTTAGTTTTTTTCTTAAAATATGTTCTGTTTGTTATAATTTTCCTAAAAATTATTATGAAAACAAGACTCTAGCTAACAATTGCATTATCCTAATTGGTAGGTGGTTGTGAACTTCACAGCTTCATGGTGTGGGCCATGTCGTGCCATGGCTCCAATTCTTGAAGAGTTGGCAAAGAAAATGAGTAATAATGTTATATTCTTGAGAGTTGATATTGATGAACTTATGGTGAGTTAAAAAACAATCATTCGATCATATGCTTTGGCAAAGTGATGAAATCTTGCTAATTAAGATTGTGGTTTAATTCTTGTACTGTAATTTGCAGAGTATTGAAAAGGAATTTGGAGTAAGTTCCATTCCTTCATTTCAATTCTTAAAGAATGGAATATTGGTGGACAAGTTCGTGGGTGCAAACAAAGATTTACTCCAAAACACTATTTCCAAACATGCAGCCTAATGAAGAACAACAACAACAATAATAAGAATGCTATACAATAATAATAGATATATATCACCAAACAAATGTTGTTTTTTGATATGAAACTCACATTAACTATGTCAAATGATTATATATATATATATATATATATATAGATACACACTTGAGATGGATATGTTTATAGGATTTATATATATATTGAAGGGTCAATAAAATTATAGGGTTTATATGGAACCACCAATAAACCCTAGTTTCAAAATCGTAAATTAAATATATAATTGGTATACAATTTAAATTTGGTAACATATAATAGATTTAAGGCATTTTAACACAACCATATATATCGAAGACTAAAGTTATGATTATTATGGATTCAACATTTGGAACGGTAGAAAGACATTACCATTTTTAGAAGATATATGAATTTGCTTTTCTCCTTACCTATTAGTTTTGAAATGTAATCTCACATTTATCTACATTTAATTACAATGGGAATAGTGCTTTTAGGACTAATAATAGTTGAAGTGTATAACAATATATTTATTAAAAAATTGTAAATATAGCAAAATTTATTATTGAAGACTTTATCGTGGATAGACTACAACGATAAATGATGGGCTCTATTGCTAATAGATTACAATTAACAATATGATCTATCATAATTGATAGACTCTAAAAGTTGGATCTAATATGATATCATAGTTCACCTAAAAAGGTATTCAATCAAAAATAGAAAGTTGAAATCCAATTAATCTGAAAATGGTGAACACAAAATGTATCTTAAATAGTTACTTCAAATAAGCTAATATCATATTAAATGTGTATAGTGAAGCTTGAAAGGTTGTAACCCTTCACCATGGGTAGGAAACTTAGCTTTGAAGTAAATATTTAAAATAGATTTCTACTTATTTCCTGAGAGCTTAGTTCAAATGTTAATTGAGCTGACATTCTTTCCTCAAGATCGACGGTTTGATTCCTCAAGATTGTATACAAACCACACAAATCATCTTAACTAAAACAAATTTTTTCAACCAAGATTTTTCGTCCAAGTAATTAAAGATGGGATCTTTTGTGATTAATTTCTACGTATGATATTCAGCACATTGGAATAATCCTTAAAGTTTGTCGACTAAAATGATAATAGAAGCATTATTTAATTTTGAGTTATCTCTAAAACTACCTTGTAAGAAGCATATAAATAGTTGCTGAAATCTGGAAAAAAGAAGAAAAATATATCATTAGAACTTATCTGAGATTGTGCTCTGTAAACTCTCCAAATAAATAGCTCCTCTCGTGGATGTAGCCAAAAACTGCTGAACCACGTAAAATTCTTGTGTCGTCTCTTTCATCTCTTCATCTTGCATGCTTTCTTCATCTCAATCTCTGAATCATATCTTCGTCTTCTTCCTCCTTCATATCTAAGAGCTTCACCAAATTACAAAGGGAATTGTCTGAATAGAAAACGGAACTAACCTTACTTGTTGCACCTTCCAATCCTCTAACCAAATCCACATGTTGCACCACAAACTCTCTCTATTTTGGATCAATATTCCTTATTTGAGCCTCGTTGATTTGTAATAAGTCCAACAAAAACAAAAAACCTTAGATACTAAAGTTTTGTTTTTGTTAGAAAAAAAATGATATGAGGACAAAATAGGAATTAGTGAAAGATGTAATGGCAAAAAGTATGAACCCAAAGAGTTTGGTGCTTTCCAGTCGCCACAATGAATGTGATGTTTAAGTTGGATAAAAGGATTTGAGAATGTACAAAGAGATTAGAGAATTCAAACAAGTTAAAGTTGAAATTGAAATTGGGTGAAATAAAAGATTTAACCCTCATGGTATAATAATGGTGTATAGATAGGACATGTGATCTAGGGTATGTTTTTAAGGCTGGGTACATGTTTGTACTCACAGCCTATTGAATCCAAAATTCCAAGAAACTAAACTTTCCTTTTAAGGCTGGGTACATGTTTAATCTTTCTCAAGAACTTGATTGAAAAATCCTTCAGTTTAAGAGAAACAGACTCAACGCCAACCTCTTTACAAGCCTCTAGCCCATTCTCTATAGGTATTGAACCATTCTTTATGGGATGTCATGTGAAACGAGTAGCAAGAATCAAGGAAGTTCCTTGATGGGATTGCCCATATGAAGTGGCAAGCGCATTATAGAAGACCATTAAGTTAGAATCTCCATTTGGAAGTTCACCTCCCATGTTTTTCTTGTACTTATGATTTTGCTTCCTCTTCTAAGTATAACATTATTTCTTGGGATAACCATTTTTATGATAAAAAGAGCATTTTTTTCACAAGCTTGTCTTCATTTGGATTCTTGGTTTCTTTTCCATTTCCTCTATAATTTCCTCTTGCAAAGAATCTCATTGAGTTCGAAGAATATTTCTTGTAGGTTAGCAACTCTAGTTCTCAAGATCAAATGGCTGAGATGACTAAGCTTGTCTCCACCTAGGTTTGCGCCAGTTTTTGACGATGTGAGCTGCGCCGCCGCTGCTGTGAGCTGCGCCGCCGATGCTGTGAGCCGCGCCGCCTACATCGAGTTCCGCTGCCTTTCTTAGAAGTTTGAGTAAGTGCGGTAAGAGTCTCATAAATTGACTTTTGGAGATTTTGTTACTCTTTACCGTTTTGATTGGAATGTCGGTGGTTTAATTTAGGTTCTTAGCATTCTTGAAGGAACAATCGCTTGTTTGATTGTAGCATCGGTTGGTCGTTGGTCGTTGTTCGTTAGGTTTCGAGTAAGCTTTGGGTAAGTTTGAATCAAGAGTTTAGGCCCTTGTCATTCTTGGTTTAGCCAAGTTGGTTAACTAGTCTTACTATTATGTTTAGGGTGCTTTTCGAGGACTTTTTTGGAGCAATTCCATCTTCCAAACAATTTGGAGGTAAGAGATTTTCTACTGTCTTGCAACCCAACCTTTGAATTGTGTGAACCCTTAAGTTGGTGCGGTTTATACGTGTTATCCTGATATGTGATATTATTGATGTGTGCAATATGTGAAAAGTATAGTTGTATGTGAATAGGATTGCATAACTAAAC